>JAXIVD010002959.1:7500-10000 GCA_036785275.1 Cancer borealis
CACCACTCACCACTCTACACTCTACACTCTACACTCTACACTCTACACTCAACACTCAACACTCAACACTCAACACTCAACACTCAACACTCTGCACTCTGCACTCTGCACTCTACACTCTACACTCTACACTCTACACTCAACACTCAACACTCAACACTCTACACTCTACACTCTACACTCTACACTCAACACTCAACACTCAACACTCAACACTCTACACTCTACACTCTACACTCTACACTCAACACTCAACACTCTACACTCTACACTCTACACGCAACACTCTACACTCTACACTCTACACTCTACACTCTGCACTCTACACTCTACACTCTACACCTTGGAACACCATCATAACAGGAGTGACATTCCATCATGGATACTGGTAATAAGCTATGACTGATATATCATCTTCACATAACAGTCGGTAATAGGCAATCATTAATATAGCTTCAAATAATGGTTATATTATAATCAACATACCTTCAGATACCATTAATAGATTATAATTGATGTCTTCAAATAATGACAATAAGCTATAATTATTACATTTTCTTTAAATAACGGTAATAAAATAGAATTAATACATGTCCAATTACTCATAATAGGCTATGATTAGTATTTCGTCTTTAAATATCGGTAATATGATATAATTAATGTATCTTCAAATACCGTTAATAGGTTATAATAACTGTTGTCAAATACCGGTAATAGAGTACTAAATAGTTTCTCAAAATCGATAATAGGCTATAATCAGTAAATCATCCGCACATACTGATAACTAATTTATGATTACTGTATCGTCATCAATATTGTAATATTGGTAATTAAGTAAATATTGATATATCTTCTTTATATACCAGATACATTGTCTTAATACTACTTTAGAACAATTGTTTGCATGCTAGTGATATATGTAAAATGTGTTATTACAGACTTTAATGGTATAAATAAGTGTGATAAAAAATAGATGTAGCCAACAGTGAATGCTCTTGGTGGTGCAGTTACCAAACGTCGCCACAAGGAAATAATCTGAAAACGGCCACGATACTTTGAAGTGAGACTTTAAGCCAAATGTTTTTTTTATGTAGATACTTACTGGAATCACACATATTTTGTCTACCTTTCCCCCAAAGCTCTTAGCTTCACTCTCTCTGTTTTCCATTATTAAGTAGCAGGCATTACCCAGCTGACGCAACCATCAGTACCACAAAATGGACTCACCTTGTTATTCCATTGTGTGCTGCTCGGTGAGGCTCTCAAGCAACATGCACCTCCTGGAACCTGTGGATGACAAACAGCTGGATCACAACTACTGATAAAAAATAGTTTTATATATTATGGCATTCAATGGTACAGAGCCAATGATAAAGGGAATATGATATCAAGAATATATGATAGGAGTAAATTTACAAATCAACAATTTGTACTAAAAGACGTTTTGAACTGATCACGTCAATGGCACAGTAAGGAAATGCACAATAACCCGTTCATTTAGTCAAGTTGGTGTGCATGAAATTTCATAAGATCACGTTTGGTGTTATACTGGCAAAGTGCCGCGTTGAGAAATGTTATAAAGTTGTGGTTGTGACACGGCGCACAGATCACTCCCTGGAGCTTGTGACTAATATAAACTATAAGGGCCATCCAGGGCTTGGGTCCCGTACGAACACCATGAAACACTGCACCACACCACGGACAATTTGGGTAAAAAAGAGTATATTGATAAAACTAGAACACAGACTAACGCATCCACCAATCCACTGTTTCTCGACCTTAACCAATGCATGAATAAGTAACAGATAACCCATCACTCCATCCACCCTTATAGTGGTAGTCAATGATTGAGTACCAAGGTAACACCAACGGCTGGAGGCTGTAATAACCTGAACACTGTGGTGCCCTCCTGCTCCAAGATGGCGAACTTGGTCCCATTCTTTTTCTAATTTACGTAAATAATATTGATGAAGGCCTCACTTGTAAAATATCAAAATTTGCCGACGATACGAATATCACGAGTAAAGTAACTACAACCGCCGATAAACTAAAATTTCAATCAAACCTCAACATGTAAGTCAATTGGTCAAAGAAATGGCAAATGAAATTTAATGTTGATAAATGTAAAGTTTTGCATATCGGTAGCAATAATCAATTCACTAAATATACAATGAATGACTCTGAACTTTCCAAGGTTAACCATAAAAAAGACTTAGGGATAACTATTAGTAACGACCTCAAACCAGATAAACATTGTTCAGACGTTGTAAAAAAAGCTAACAAACTGGTCGGTTTCATCGGTAGAACTTTTGATTATAAATCTGAAAAAGTTATCCTTACATTATATAATGCACTCGTACGCCCTCATCTAGAATATTGCATTCAATTTTGGTCACCATACTATAAAAAAAAAAGATATTAATAAGCTGGAGAGAATACAAAGAAGAATTACTAAAATGATCCCAAGACTGCGAAACAAGTCTTACGAAGAACGTCTAAA
>JAXIVD010002959.1:12500-17500 GCA_036785275.1 Cancer borealis
ACGCTCTGGCTCCGCACCGCCGTCACTTGGGCACTAGCGAGGCGGCCCGGATAGCATCACCGTCCCATCTGCTGACTGCCTCGTGCCTCTCACTATCGGCTTCGAACTGAACACTGTTTGTTAAGCCTTTTTCTAAAGTGTTGCAATGCACAATCGCGCTTGGAGGTATTGTCACTATTTACGTATATTTTTGTTCAAAATTTAGAATATGGTAACTAACAAGTGGAATGCAATATCCTTATAACATGTCAGGAATGTCACTATTTTAGTGAATTAACTAGACATAAATCACAAGAGATAAGTATATCTAGTTATTGGAAAACAACCATCTGATCATAATATATCATAAAGATTTATCGAAGCATTTTGACATGCTTGTTTTCGTTCATGAGGAATTTAGTCCAAAGCAATTCATTCATATAAGTCAAATTTATACCAAAATAATACTATGTATTTATAATAATCTTAAATTTCTAGCAAATTCTTATTGAAGAAAATATGTAGAAATTGCGTAAACATTCTCCATCCAAAATTATAATGATATAAAATCTGCACCTAAACTTTCGCTTGACGCCATCGTGCGGGTGTTGAACGGCTGCCGCACTACACTCTACACTCTACACTCTGCACTCTACACTCTACACTCTACACTCTGCACTCTGCACTCTACACTCTACACTCTGCACTCTACACTCTACACTCTACACTCTGCACTCTACACTCTACACTCTACACTCTGCACTCTGCACTCTGCACTCTACACTCTACACTCTGCACTCTACACTCTACACTCTACACTCTACACTCTGCACTCTATACTCTACACTCTACACTCTGCACTCTACACTCTACACTCTACACTCTACACTCTACACTCTACACTCTGCACTCTACACTCTACACTCTACACTCTACACTCTGCACTCTACACTCTACACTCTACACTCTGCACTCTACACTCTACACTCTGCACTCTGCACTCTGCACTCTACACTCTACACTCTACACTCTACACTCTGCACTCTACACTCTACACTCTGCACTCTGCACTCTGCACTCTACACTCTGCACTCTACACTCTACACTCTGCACTCTGCACTCTGCACTCTGCACTCTACACTCTACACACTACACTCTGCACTCTGCACTCTACACTCTGCACTCTGCACTCTGCACTCTGCACTCTACACTCTACACTCTGCACTCTGCACTCTGCACTCTCCACTCTCCACTCTGCACTCTGCACTCTACACTCTGCACTCTACACTCTGCACTCTGCACTCTGCACTCTGCACTCTACACTCTACACTCTACACTCTGCACTCTGCACTCTACACTCTGCACTCTGCACTCTGCACTCTACACTCTACACTCTACACTCTGCACTCTGCACTTTGCACTCTACACTCTACACTCTGCACTCTGCACTCTGCACTCTGCACTCTACACTCTACACTCTGCACTCTGCACTCTGCACTCTGCACTCTGCACTCTGCACTCTACACTCTGCACTCTGCATACACTCTACACTCTACACTCTACACTCTACACTCTACACTCTACACTCAACACTCAACACTCAACACTCAACACTCTACACTCTACACTCTGCACTCTGCATTCTGCACTCTACACTCGACACTCGACACTCGGCACTCGACACTCGACACTCGACACTCGACACTCGACACTCGACACTCTGTACCCTATACTCTACACTCTACACTCTGCACTCTACACTCTACACTCTACACTCGACACTCGACACTCGGCACTCGGCACTCGGCACTCGACACTCGGCACTCGGCACTCGGCACTCGACACTCGACACTCGACACTCGGCACTCGGCACTCGGCACTTGACACTCGACACTCGGCACTCGGCACTCGGCACTCGGCACTCTACACTCTACACTCTGCACTCTGCACTCTACACTCTGCACTCTGCACTCTGCACTCTACACTCTGCACTCTGCACTCTGCACTCTACACTCTACACTCTGCACTCTGCACTCTACACTCTGCCTTCTACACTCTGCACTCTGCACTCTACACTCTGCACTCTGCACTCTGCACTCTGCACTCTACACTCTGCACTCTGCACTCTGCACTCTGCACTCTACACTCTCCACTCTGCACTCTACACTCTACACTCTGCACTCTACACTCTGCACTCTGCACTCTACACTCTGCACTCTACACTCTGCACTCTGCACTCTGCACTCTGCACTCTACACTCTACACTCTACACTCTACACTCAACACTCAACACTCAACACTCTCCACTCTGCACTCTGCACTCTGCACTCTGCACTCTGCAATCTGCACTCTGCACTCTACACTCTACACTCTACACTCAACACTCTGCACTCTACACTCTACACTCTGCATTCTACACTCTACACTCTACACTCTACACTCTACACTCTGCACTCTACACACAACACTCTACACTCTACACTCTACACTCTACACTCAACACACAACACTCAACACTCAACACTCTACACTCTACACTCTACACTCTACACTCTACACCCAACATTCAACACTCAACACTCAACACTCAACACTCAACACTCTACATTCTACACTCTACACTCTACACTCTACACTCTACACTCTACATTCAACACTCAACACTCAACACTCAACACTCTACATTCTACATTCTACACTCTACACTCTACACTCTACACTCTACATTCAACACTCAACACTCAACACTCAACACTCTACACTCTACACTCTACACCCAACACTCAACACTCAACACTCTACACTCTACACGCTACACGCTACACTCAACACTCAACACTCTGCACTCTACACTCTACACTCTACACCTTGGAACACCATCATAACAGGAGTGACATTCCATCATGGATACTGGTAATAAGCTATGACTGATATATCATCTTCACATAACAGTCGGTAATAGGCAATCATTAATATAGCTTCAAATAATGGTTATATTATAATTAACATACCTTCAGATACCATTAATAGATTATAATTGATGTCTTCAAATAATGACAATAAGCTATAATTATTAAATTTTCTTTAAATAACGGTAATAAAATAGAATTAATACATGTCCAATTACTCATAATAGGCTATGATTAGTATTTCGTCTTTAAATATCGGTAATATGATATAATTAATGTATCTTCAAATACCGGTAATAGGTTATAATAACTGTTGTCAAATACCGGTAATAGAGTACTAAATAGTTTCTCAAAATCGATAATAGGCTATAATCAGTAAATCATCCGCACATACTGATAACTAATTTATGATTACTGTATCGTCATCAATATTGTAATATTGGTAATTAAGTAAATATTGATATATCTTCTTTATATACCAGATACATTGTCTTAATACTACTTTAGAACAATTGTTTGCATGCTAGTGATATATGTAAAATGTGTTATTACAGACTTTAATGGTATAAATAAGTGTGATAAAAAATAGATGTAGCCAACAGTGAATGCTCTTGGTGGTGCAGTTACCAAACGTCGCCACAAGGAAATAATCTGAAAACGGCCACGATACTTTGAAGTGAGACTTTAAGCCAAATGTTTTTTTTATGTAGATACTTACTGGAATCACACATATTTTGTCTACCTTTCCCCCAAAGCTCTTAGCTTCACTCTCTCTGTTTTCCATTATTAAGTAGCAGGCATTACCCAGCTGACGCAACCATCAGTACCACAAAATGGACTCACCTTGTTATTCCATTGTGTGCTGCTCGGTGAGGCTCTCAAGCAACATGCACCTCCTGGAACCTGTGGATGACAAACAGCTGGATCACAACTACTGATAAAAAATAGTTTTATATATTATGGCATTCAATGGTACAGAGCCAATGATAAGGGGAATATGATATCAAGAATATATGATTGGAGTAAATTTACAAATCAACAATTTGTACTAAAAGACGTTTTGAACTGATCACGTCAATGGCACAGTAAGGAAATGCACAATAACCCGTTCATTTAGTCAAGTTGGTGTGCATGAAATTTCATAAGATCACGTTTGGTGTTATACTGACAAAGTGCCGCGTTGAGAAATGTTATAAAGTTGTGGTTGTGACACGGCGCACAGATCACTCCCTGGAGCTTGTGACTAATATAAACTATAAGGGCCATCCAGGGCTTGGGTCCCGTACGAACACCATGAAACACTGCACCACACCACGGACAATTTGGGTAAAAAAGAGTATATTGATAAAACTAGAACACAGACTAACGCATCCACCAATCCACTGTTTCTCGACCTTAACCAATGCATGAATAAGTAACAGATAACCCATCACTCCATCCACCCTTATAGTGGTAGTCAATGATTGAGTACCAAGGTAACACCAACGGCTGGAGGCTGTAATAACCTGAACACTGTGGTGCCCTCCTGCTCCAAGATGGCGAACACTCCAGCCTGACGCGTGTGCCACAGGACTCAGTACTTGGTCCCATTCTTTTTCTAATTTACGTAAATGATATTGATGAAGGCCTCACTTGTAAAATATCAAAATTTGCCGACGATACGAAAATCACGAGTAAAGTAACTACAACCGCCGATAAACTACAATTTCAATCAAACCTCAACATGTTAGTCAATTGGTCAAAGAAATGGCAAATGAAATTTAATGTTGATAAATGTAAAGTTTTGCATATCGGTAGCAATAATCAATTCACTAAATATACAATGAATGACTCTGAACTTTCCAAGGTTAACCATGAAAAAGACTTAGGGATAACTATTAGTAACGACCTCAAACCAGATAAACATTGTTCGGACGTTGTAAAAAAAGCTAACAAACTGGTCGGTTTCATCGGTAGAACTTTTGATTATAAATCTGAAAAAGTTATCCTTACATTATATAATGCACTCGTACGCCCTCATCTAGAATATTGCATTCAATTTTGGTCACCATACTATAAAAAAAAAAGATATTAATAAGCTGGAGAGAATACAAAGAAGAATTACTAAAATGA
>JAXIVD010002959.1:20000-22500 GCA_036785275.1 Cancer borealis
AGTTATGAATGGCATCGTTTAAGCGGACTGTGACTTGCCATTTGTTCTGATAACTGCGCGACGCTCTGGCTCCGCACCGCCGTCACTTGGGCACTAGCGAGGCGGCCCGGATAGCATCACCGTCCCATCTGCTGACTGCCTCGTGCCTCTCACTATCGGCTTCGAACTGAACACTGTTTGTTAAGCCTCTTTCTAAAGTGTTGCAATGCACAATCGCGCTTGGAGGTATTGTCACTATTTACGTATATTTTTGTTCAAAATTTAGAATATGGTAACTAACAAGTGGAATGCAATATCCTTATAACATGTCAGAAATGTCACTATTTTAGTGAATTAACTAGACATAAATCACAAGAGATAATTATATCTAGTTATTGGAAAACGACCATCTGATCATAATATATCATAAAGATTTATCGAAGCATTTTGACATGCTTGTTTTCGTTCATGAGGAATTTAGTCCAAAGCAATTCATTCATATAAGTAAAATTTATACCAAAATAATACTATGTATTTATAATAATCTTAAATTTCTAGCAAATTCTTATTGAAGAAAATATGTAGAAATTGCGTAAACATTCTCCATCCAAAATTATAATGATATAAAATCTGCATTTAAACTTTCGCTTGACGCCATCGTGCGGGTGTTGAACGGCTGCCGCACTACACTCTACACTCTACACTCTGCACTCTACACTCTACACTCTACACTCTATACTCTGCACTCTACACTCTATACTCTGCACTCTGCACTCTATACTCTGCACTCTGCACTCTGCACTCTACACTCTACACTCTACACTCTACACTCAACACTCTGCACTCTGCACTCTGCACTCAGCACTCTGCACTCTGCACTCTGCACTCTGCACTCTCCACTCTCCACTCTGCACTCTACACACAACACTCAACACTCAACACTCAACACTCAACACTCTGCACTCTGCACTCTGCACTCAACACTCAACACTCAACACTCTCCACTCTCCACTCTCCACTCACCACTCACCACTCACCACTCTACACTCTACACTCTACACTCTACACTCTACACTCAACACTCTACACTCTACACTCTACACTCTACACTCAACACTCAACACTCTACACTCTACACTCAACACTCAACACTCAACACTCTGCACTCTACACTCTACACTCTACACTCTACACTCAACACTCAACACTCAACACTCAACACTCAACACTCAACACTCTACACTCTACACTCTACACTCAACACTCAACACTCAACACTCAACACTCTACACTCTACACTCTACACTCAACACTCAACACTCAACACTCAACACTCTGCACTCTGCACTCTGCACTCAACACTCAACACTCAACACTCTGCACTCTGCACTCTGCACTCTGCACTCTCCACTCTGCACTCTGCACACAACACACAACACTCAACACTCAACACTCAACACTCAACACTCAACACTCTGCACTCTGCACTCTGCACTCTGCACTCTGCACTCAACACTCAACACTCTCCACTCTCCACTCTCCACTCACCACTCACCACTCACCACTCACCACTCTACACTCTACACTCTACACTCTACACTCTACACTCAACACTCAACACTCAACACTCAACACTCAACACTCAACACTCTGCACTCTGCACTCTGCACTCTACACTCTACACTCTACACTCTACACTCAACACTCAACACTCAACACTCTACACTCTACACTCTACACTCTACACTCAACACTCAACACTCAACACTCAACACTCTACACTCTACACTCTACACTCTACACTCAACACTCAACACTCTACACTCTACACTCTACACGCAACACTCTACACTCTACACTCTACACTCTACACTCTGCACTCTACACTCTACACTCTACACCTTGGAACACCATCATAACAGGAGTGACATTCCATCATGGATACTGGTAATAAGCTATGACTGATATATCATCTTCACATAACAGTCGGTAATAGGCAATCATTAATATAGCTTCAAATAATGGTTATATTATAATCAACATACCTTCAGATACCATTAATAGATTATAATTGATGTCTTCAAATAATGACAATAAGCTATAATTATTACATTTTCTTTAAATAACGGTAATAAAATAGAATTAATACATGTCCAATTACTCATAATAGGCTATGATTAGTATTTCGTCTTTAAATATCGGTAATATGATATAATTAATGTATCTTCAAATACCGTTAATAGGTTATAATAACTGTTGTCAAATACCGGTAATAGAGTACTAAATAGTTTCTCAAAATCGATAATAGGCTATAATCAGTAAATCATCCGCACATACTGATAACTAATTTATGATTACTGTATCGTCATCAATATTGTAATATTGGTAATTAAGTAAATATTGATATATCTTCTTTATATACCAGATACATTGTCTTAATACTACTTTAGAACAATTGTTTGCATGCTAGTGATATATGTAAAATGTGTTATTACAGACTTTAATGGTATAAATAAGTGTG
>JAXIVD010002959.1:27500-50000 GCA_036785275.1 Cancer borealis
TCTGCACTCTGCACTCTGCACTCTACACTCTACACTCTACACTCTACACTCTGCACTCTACACTCTACACTCTGCACTCTGCACTCTGCACTCTACACTCTGCACTCTACACTCTACACTCTGCACTCTGCACTCTGCACTCTGCACTCTACACTCTACACACTACACTCTGCACTCTGCACTCTACACTCTGCACTCTGCACTCTGCACTCTGCACTCTACACTCTACACTCTGCACTCTGCACTCTCCACTCTCCACTCTGCACTCTGCACTCTACACTCTGCACTCTACACTCTGCACTCTGCACTCTGCACTCTGCACTCTACACTCTACACTCTACACTCTGCACTCTGCACTCTACACTCTGCACTCTGCACTCTGCACTCTACACTCTACACTCTACACTCTGCACTCTGCACTTTGCACTCTACACTCTACACTCTGCACTCTGCACTCTGCACTCTGCACTCTACACTCTACACTCTGCACTCTGCACTCTGCACTCTGCACTCTGCACTCTGCACTCTACACTCTGCACTCTGCATACACTCTACACTCTACACTCTACACTCTACACTCTACACTCTACACTCAACACTCAACACTCAACACTCAACACTCTACACTCTACACTCTGCACTCTGCATTCTGCACTCTACACTCGACACTCGACACTCGGCACTCGACACTCGACACTCGACACTCGACACTCGACACTCGACACTCTGTACCCTATACTCTACACTCTACACTCTGCACTCTACACTCTACACTCTACACTCGACACTCGACACTCGGCACTCGGCACTCGGCACTCGACACTCGGCACTCGGCACTCGGCACTCGACACTCGACACTCGACACTCGGCACTCGGCACTCGGCACTTGACACTCGACACTCGGCACTCGGCACTCGGCACTCGGCACTCTACACTCTACACTCTGCACTCTGCACTCTACACTCTGCACTCTGCACTCTGCACTCTACACTCTGCACTCTGCACTCTGCACTCTACACTCTACACTCTGCACTCTGCACTCTACACTCTGCCTTCTACACTCTGCACTCTGCACTCTACACTCTGCACTCTGCACTCTGCACTCTGCACTCTACACTCTGCACTCTGCACTCTGCACTCTGCACTCTACACTCTCCACTCTGCACTCTACACTCTACACTCTGCACTCTACACTCTGCACTCTGCACTCTACACTCTGCACTCTACACTCTGCACTCTGCACTCTGCACTCTGCACTCTACACTCTACACTCTACACTCTACACTCAACACTCAACACTCAACACTCTCCACTCTGCACTCTGCACTCTGCACTCTGCACTCTGCAATCTGCACTCTGCACTCTACACTCTACACTCTACACTCAACACTCTGCACTCTACACTCTACACTCTGCATTCTACACTCTACACTCTACACTCTACACTCTACACTCTGCACTCTACACACAACACTCTACACTCTACACTCTACACTCTACACTCAACACACAACACTCAACACTCAACACTCTACACTCTACACTCTACACTCTACACCCAACATTCAACACTCAACACTCAACACTCAACACTCAACACTCTACATTCTACACTCTACACTCTACACTCTACACTCTACACTCTACATTCAACACTCAACACTCAACACTCAACACTCTACATTCTACATTCTACACTCTACACTCTACACTCTACACTCTACATTCAACACTCAACACTCAACACTCAACACTCTACACTCTACACTCTACACCCAACACTCAACACTCAACACTCTACACTCTACACGCTACACGCTACACTCAACACTCAACACTCTGCACTCTACACTCTACACTCTACACCTTGGAACACCATCATAACAGGAGTGACATTCCATCATGGATACTGGTAATAAGCTATGACTGATATATCATCTTCACATAACAGTCGGTAATAGGCAATCATTAATATAGCTTCAAATAATGGTTATATTATAATTAACATACCTTCAGATACCATTAATAGATTATAATTGATGTCTTCAAATAATGACAATAAGCTATAATTATTAAATTTTCTTTAAATAACGGTAATAAAATAGAATTAATACATGTCCAATTACTCATAATAGGCTATGATTAGTATTTCGTCTTTAAATATCGGTAATATGATATAATTAATGTATCTTCAAATACCGGTAATAGGTTATAATAACTGTTGTCAAATACCGGTAATAGAGTACTAAATAGTTTCTCAAAATCGATAATAGGCTATAATCAGTAAATCATCCGCACATACTGATAACTAATTTATGATTACTGTATCGTCATCAATATTGTAATATTGGTAATTAAGTAAATATTGATATATCTTCTTTATATACCAGATACATTGTCTTAATACTACTTTAGAACAATTGTTTGCATGCTAGTGATATATGTAAAATGTGTTATTACAGACTTTAATGGTATAAATAAGTGTGATAAAAAATAGATGTAGCCAACAGTGAATGCTCTTGGTGGTGCAGTTACCAAACGTCGCCACAAGGAAATAATCTGAAAACGGCCACGATACTTTGAAGTGAGACTTTAAGCCAAATGTTTTTTTTATGTAGATACTTACTGGAATCACACATATTTTGTCTACCTTTCCCCCAAAGCTCTTAGCTTCACTCTCTCTGTTTTCCATTATTAAGTAGCAGGCATTACCCAGCTGACGCAACCATCAGTACCACAAAATGGACTCACCTTGTTATTCCATTGTGTGCTGCTCGGTGAGGCTCTCAAGCAACATGCACCTCCTGGAACCTGTGGATGACAAACAGCTGGATCACAACTACTGATAAAAAATAGTTTTATATATTATGGCATTCAATGGTACAGAGCCAATGATAAGGGGAATATGATATCAAGAATATATGATTGGAGTAAATTTACAAATCAACAATTTGTACTAAAAGACGTTTTGAACTGATCACGTCAATGGCACAGTAAGGAAATGCACAATAACCCGTTCATTTAGTCAAGTTGGTGTGCATGAAATTTCATAAGATCACGTTTGGTGTTATACTGACAAAGTGCCGCGTTGAGAAATGTTATAAAGTTGTGGTTGTGACACGGCGCACAGATCACTCCCTGGAGCTTGTGACTAATATAAACTATAAGGGCCATCCAGGGCTTGGGTCCCGTACGAACACCATGAAACACTGCACCACACCACGGACAATTTGGGTAAAAAAGAGTATATTGATAAAACTAGAACACAGACTAACGCATCCACCAATCCACTGTTTCTCGACCTTAACCAATGCATGAATAAGTAACAGATAACCCATCACTCCATCCACCCTTATAGTGGTAGTCAATGATTGAGTACCAAGGTAACACCAACGGCTGGAGGCTGTAATAACCTGAACACTGTGGTGCCCTCCTGCTCCAAGATGGCGAACACTCCAGCCTGACGCGTGTGCCACAGGACTCAGTACTTGGTCCCATTCTTTTTCTAATTTACGTAAATGATATTGATGAAGGCCTCACTTGTAAAATATCAAAATTTGCCGACGATACGAAAATCACGAGTAAAGTAACTACAACCGCCGATAAACTACAATTTCAATCAAACCTCAACATGTTAGTCAATTGGTCAAAGAAATGGCAAATGAAATTTAATGTTGATAAATGTAAAGTTTTGCATATCGGTAGCAATAATCAATTCACTAAATATACAATGAATGACTCTGAACTTTCCAAGGTTAACCATGAAAAAGACTTAGGGATAACTATTAGTAACGACCTCAAACCAGATAAACATTGTTCAGACGTTGTAAAAAAAGCTAACAAACTGGTCGGTTTCATCGGTAGAACTTTTGATTATAAATCTGAAAAAGTTATCCTTACATTATATAATGCACTCGTACGCCCTCATCTAGAATATTGCATTCAATTTTGGTCACCATACTATAAAAAAAAAAAGATATTAATAAGCTGGAGAGAATACAAAGAAGAATTACTAAAATGATCCCAAGACTGCGAAACAAGTCTTACGAAGAACGTCTAAAAGAGCTGAACTTATTCAGTTTATCCAAACGTAGGCTACGAGGGGATCTAATTGAGGTTTTTTAAATTTTCCATGGTTTTGATAATATTAACATAAACGATTATGTAACTACCGATCTCACAAGCTCCACCCGTAACAATGGCTTTAAGATCATTGGTAAGCGCTTTAGATCAAACGAAGCGAAGCACTTTTTCTTCAATAGAATCGTAAATGTTTGGAATTCTCTCCCAGCACAAATTGTCAACAGTACTACAATTGAATCATTTAAGAAAAAACTCGATAAGCACTTAGCATCTGTTCACCAAGTCGAATATTTCACTACTGCGTACTTTTTTTTTTTTTTTTTTTTTTTTTTTATAGCATAGATTACTCCTTGTTTTTTTATTTCTTTCCTATACAAATTCCATGTTAGTTTTTTCATGCTACATGATATCACTTCCTCTTTCGGCCAGCTTCGGCTGGAGGGAGGGGTTGGTGGGGAGGAGCCTTCCACTTTGCTGTCCTTTTGTCTCTATCAGGTAGATATTATAGTAGTAGTAGTGTAGCTAAACAGACAGCACTCTGCACTCTCCACTCTGCACTCTGCACTCTACACTCTACACTCTACACTCTACACTCAACACTCTACACTCTACACTCTACACTCTGCACTCTACACTCTACACTCTGCACTCTGCACTCTCCACTCTGCACTCTGCACTCTACACTCTACACTCTACACTCTACACTCAACACTCTACACTCTACACTCTACACTCTACACTCAACACTCAACACTCAACACTCTGCACTCTACACTCTACACTCTACACTCAACACTCAACACTCAACACTCAACACTCTGCACTCAACACTCAACACTCTGCACTCTGCACTCTGCACTCTACACTCTATACTCTGCACTCTGCACTCTACACTCTACACTCTACACTCTACACTCAACACTCTGCACTCTGCACTCTGCACTCTACACTCTACACTCTACACTCAACACTCAACACTCAACACTCAACACTCTGCACTCTGCACTCTGCACTCTACACTCAACACTCAACACACTCTACACTCTGTACTCTCCACTCTGCACTCTACACTCTGCACTCTACACTCTACACTCTATACTCAACACTCTACACTCTACACTCTACACTCTGCACTCTACACTCTACACTCTGCACTCTGCACTCTGCACTCTCCACTCTCCACTCTGCACTCTGCACTCTACACTCTACACTCAACACTCTACACTCTACACTCTACACTCTACACTCAACACTCAACACTCAACACTCAACACTCTGCACTCTACACTCTACACTCTACACTCTACACTCTACCCACTCTGCACTCAGCACTCTGCACTCTACACTCTGCACTCTGCACTCTACACTCTGCACTCTGCACTCTGCACTCTCCACTCTCCACTCTCCACTCTCCACTCAGCACTCTGCACTCTACACTCTACACTCTGCACTCTGCACTCTGCACTCTACACTCTACACTCAACACTCAACACTCAACACTCTACACTCTACACTCTACACTCAACACTCAACACTCAACACTCTACACTCTACACTCTACTCTCTACACTCTACACTCTACACTCTACACTCAACACTCAACACTCAACACTGCACTCAACACTCTACACTCTACACTCTACACTCTACACTCAACACTCTACACTCTACACTCTACACTCTACACTCAACACTCTACACTCTACACTCTACACTCAACACTCTACACTCTACACTCAACACTCTACACTCAACACTCAACACTCTACACTCAACACTCAACACTCAACACTCAACACTCTGCACTCTACACTCTACACTCTGCATTCTACACTCTACACTCTACACTCTACACTCTACACTCTGCACTCTACACACAACACTCAACACTCTACACTCTACACTCTACACTCAACACACAACACTCAACACTCTACACTCTACACTCTACACTCAACACTCAACACTCAACACTCTACATTCTACATTCTACACTCTACACTCTACACTCTACACTCTACATTCAACACTCAACACTCAACACTCAACACTCTACATTCTACATTCTACACTCTACACTCTACACTCTACACTCTACATTCAACACTCAACACTCAACACTCAACACTCTACACTCTACACTCTACACTCAACACTCAACACTCAACACTCTACACTCTACACGCTACACGCTACACTCAACACTCAACACTCTGCACTCTACACTCTACACTCTACACCTTGGAACACCATCATAACAGGAGTGACATTCCATCATGGATACTGGTAATAAGCTATGACTGATATATCATCTTCACATAACAGTCGGTAATAGGCAATCATTAATATAGCTTCAAATAATGGTTATATTATAATTAACATACCTTCAGATACCATTAATAGATTATAATTGATGTCTTCAAATAATGACAATAAGCTATAATTATTACATTTTCTTTAAATAACGATAATAAAATAGAATTAATACATGTCCAATTACTCATAATAGGCTATGATTAGTATTTCGTCTTTAAATATCGGTAATATGATATAATTAATGTATCTTCAAATACCGGTAATAGGTTATAATAACTGTTGTCAAATACCGGTAATAGAGTACTAAATAGTTTCTCAAAATCGATAATAGGCTATAATCAGTAAATCATCCGCACATACTGATAACTAATTTATGATTACTGTATCGTCATCAATATTGTAATATTGGTAATTAAGTAAATATTGATATATCTTCTTTATATACCAGATACATTGTCTTAATACTACTTTAGAACAATTGTTTGCATGCTAGTGATATATGTAAAATGTGTTATTACAGACTTTAATGGTATAAATAAGTGTGATAAAAAATAGATGTAGCCAACAGTGAATGCTCTTGGTGGTGCAGTTACCAAACGTCGCCACAAGGAAATAATCTGAAAACGGCCACGATACTTTGAAGTGAGACTTTAAGCCAAATGTTTTTTTTATGTAGATACTTACTGGAATCACACATATTTTGTCTACCTTTCCCCCAAAGCTCTTAGCTTCACTCTCTCTGTTTTCCATTATTAAGTAGCAGGCATTACCCAGCTGACGCAACCATCAGTACCACAAAATGGACTCACCTTGTTATTCCATTGTGTGCTGCTCGGTGAGGCTCTCAAGCAACATGCACCTCCTGGAACCTGTGGATGACAAACAGCTGGATCACAACTACTGATAAAAAATAGTTTTATATATTATGGCATTCAATGGTACAGAGCCAATGATAAGGGGAATATGATATCAAGAATATATGATTGGAGTAAATTTACAAATCAACAATTTGTACTAAAAGACGTTTTGAACTGATCACGTCAATGGCACAGTAAGGAAATGCACAATAACCCGTTCATTTAGTCAAGTTGGTGTGCATGAAATTTCATAAGATCACGTTTGGTGTTATACTGGCAAAGTGCCGCGTTGAGAAATGTTATAAAGTTGTGGTTGTGACACGGCGCACAGATCACTCCCTGGAGCTTGTGACTAATATAAACTATAAGGGCCATCCAGGGCTTGGGTCCCGTACGAACACCATGAAACACTGCACCACACCACGGACAATTTGGGTAAAAAAGAGTATATTGATAAAACTAGAATACAGACTAACGCATCCACCAATCCACTGTTTCTCGACCTTAACCAATGCATGAATAAGTAACAGATAACCCATCACTCCATCCACCCTTATAGTGGTAGTCAATGATTGAGTACCAAGGTAACACCAACGGCTGGAGGCTGTAATAACCTGAACACTGTGGTGCCCTCCTGCTCCAAGATGGCGAACACTCCAGCCTGACGCAAAGCCTGAACTACGCTGACAACCGGAGCTGCTGTGCCACCTGTTGTATGCCTTGCCTACAATACGGTTATGCACTTCACTTATAAAGACCTTTTGGTATACTAAATGTTAACAGGAAGTGGAATGACAATGTATTTCTTCAAATAATATATATACTTTAGGAATAAATTAGATCATCGTTTGGTATGATTCACGTATTCGTATTACAATAGAAAATAGCATCTTAAACTACACTTACACTAACCTTCTTTTAGTTACTTCTCAGCAGCGATAGATAAGTTAACAAAGGCCTCGCTCCGCCTTACAAGTGGCGTGCCGTGGTGCAGCGTCGATCTATATGGAGTAATTAATTCACCGCAACAAATAACCTTATTACACACTGACACGCCTACCGTCATTTATTTTCTTATGTGTATTCTTAAGTACAGTCTTGCTGGACCAACGGCCCCGCCCTTCCTGCCTCCCAAGACGGTGACCTTTCCCTCTGGTTCATTGTCAGTCTCTCTCCCCCTTCCTGCCGTCGATACTTCTCCTTGTCCATCCCGGTCAGTGTCTTCGCCTTCCTTGCCGTCAATACATTCCCCTCTCCTCCCTTCTGTGGCAGCAGCCCTCAGCAGCCCCTCCCTCCTGCCACCCATTCTAGTGACCTTCCTCCTTCAATCCTGAAAGCGATTCCAAACATCCCGCCATTGAGTCTGCCGCTTCCTCCTTCCCCAGTGACCCTTTTTGCCCACCCACGCAGGAGAAACCATTCCACAAAATACTTCAGTTACTCCCTCCACCACCACGAATCCTGTCAAGAACCTGAGTGCCCTTCCCTTGCCATGGTAAAAAAAAAGACCAAACCTTATGATGAATCAAAGCAGAACTCTCCCTCCAACAAAAAATGCCAGAACATAAAAGTTTGCCAGAGTGTAATGGCAGAGTGTTCCCGTCTGAAGAGCAACAGTCACACCTCTGATCCTGATGCATTATCACTTTATTTATCATAAAAACACATTTTACAGCTTTGGAAAAAAATCAGTGTATATGTTTATCTTTCAACTTTTCAGAAAAATGAGTATACATTCGACCATTGTTCAATAACCAAAGCCACCTCAAAGCCATAGACGACTTGAAGTAATTTTACTAAGATAACAAACCCTTTAGGAGATTGAGTCCCAGGGAGCAACACGTACTTAGGGGCTGTAACACGCATTGTTCTTCGAGAAGTACACTTTTCTTTTAAACAGAAGAGAACATTCCACAAGGGACCCCATTTACATGGATGTACACTTCATCCTTTACACCTCCAGCTCCTACGAGGTAGCCTACCACTTCACCTCGTCAGCAGCCTCTCCCTTCCTTCCTTCCTTCCTTCCTTCCTTCCTTCCTTCCTTCCTTCCTTCCTTCCTTCCTTCCTTCCTGCAACCTGGCCCGTACTCCCTTCCAACATTTTTAAAGCATACAACCTTCCCGCCATGTTCTCCTCCTTCCCGCCACACCTCACCACTATCACCCTGAGACACATTCCACTCCCCAATAACCTCTACTTACTTTCCTGACTTCTTCTATTTCCTCATTTATCAGGCTTCCTTGCACCACTTTAAGAAATCACCCAGTTAACCTTCATTCCGTGCAATATACCTTCCAGTACACTGCAGCATTAAAACCAAAACTGGTGCCTCCCCTTCCAAACCTCGAGCCTCCTCACTCCCTATCCTTCCGCCCCTCCAATAGGCCAGCTGGTACAGAACAAAGCCAGAGGCCTCCATCTGGAAAGTGTTTACACGAGAAACTCAACGACAAAGGGAAGAAAAAAGCATGATGGAGAGGCAATGGTGGGGCGTGAGGGAAGGGAGGAAGAGCAAAAGGGACGCAGAGAAAATGAAGAAAAGAAACACTTGTACGGAAGAGGAAGAAAGAAAGAGGAAACTGTGTGTGTGTGTGTGTGTGTGTGTGTGTGTGTGTGTGTGTGTGTGTGTGTGTGTGTGTGTGTGTGTTACTGTGAGAGAGAGAGAGAGAGAGAGAGAGAGAGAGAGAGAGAGAGAGAGAGAGAGAGAGAGAGAGAGAGAGAGAGAGAGAGAGAGAGTCAACAAACAAAGTAAAAGAAAGGAAGAAAGAAAATAAATACTATAAAAGACGTGAAAAAAAAAAGAAAAACGTAAGAAAGTAAAGAAAATGGAAATATAGGAAAAACATGAATAAGAAAAGACAGGCAAAAGAGAGAGAGAGAGAGAGCGAGAGAGAAAAAGAGAGAGAGAGAGAGAGAGAGAGAGAGAGAGAGAGAGAGAGAGAGAGAGAGAGAGAGAGAGAGAGAGAGAGAGAGAGAGAGAGACGCACACATACATAAGAGTCAACAGATGAGGGAGAACTATCTATGGCGCAACACAAGTAGAAAGGACCACATTGAGAGAGACGGAAGGAGAAAGAAAGGAGCACAACAAAAAGGACAGATAGAGAAAGGAGGAGAAAGATGGAATGCAGAGAAAAATTGTGTTATATGTTAGGAATGCAAAGCCGGAGAGGGAGGCTGGAGGAAGAGAAGGCGAAATAAATAGAATAAAAATGAGGCTGCTGAAAGAGACAAAGGGAGAGAGAGAAGGGAAAACTGAAGAGAGGAAAACATCAAAAGAGAGGAATAGAGATACAAATAATAAATACGCATATATCAGTGTTAGGGAGAGAGAGAGAGAGAGAGAGAGAGAGAGAGAGAGAGAGAGAGAGAGAGAGAGAGAGAGAGAGAGGGAGTGAGTTTCAAGTGATCCACAAAAAGTAAAATCATAATTACTATACGTGATTATAGACAGATAATGTCATAAAATTCTTACTTTCTACGCAGAAGGAAGCCTATCTTGGGCCCCTTGATCCTCGCCTTCCCTTCAGCATCTTTGATCTTCCTCCTCCCCCTCCTCCTCCTCCTCCTCCTCCTCTTCCTCCTCCTCCTCCTTGAAGACTTCGTACGCCCACATCACTCCTCATCCCCCTCCCCCCTTTTCCTCCCTGTGCCTTCCTACCTCCCCCTTTTCCCTTCCCTTTATCATCCCAAACAGATGGTTGGTGTTTGTTTGTTTGTTCGTCTGTATTTTTTGTATGAGACTGTCTTCCTATCTGTCTGTCTCTGTTAACGCATTCATCACTTAATGTCTGTCTGTTTGACTGTAATTCATTCTCTCTCTCTCTCTCTCTCTCTCTCTCTCTCTCTCTCTCTCTCTCTCTCTCTCTCTCTCTCTCTCTCTCTCTCCAACCTTTTATTTTACTCATTTCCTTCCTTCCTTGCTCCCTTATTCGATTGCTTTTCTTTATATCACCCTTCATTTTCCCTTCCTTCTGCCTTTCTACCTTTCTTTTCTTTTTTTATTCACTCTCTTCACTTCCTTCCACCCTTGCCTTGCCTTGCCTTCCTTTGCCTTGCCTTGCCTTGCCTTGCCTTGCCTTGCCTTGCCTTGCCTTGCCTTGCCTTGCCTTGCCTTCCTTCTTACCATATCGTCTTTACTGCTTCCCATTTCAGCCCAATACCCTGTTTCCCTCACTCCCTAGCCACAACCTCCCCTCCTCCTCCTCTTCCTCCTCCTCCTCCTCCTCCTCCTCCTTCTCCTCCTCCCACTCCTCCTTCTCCTCCTCTACCACTCCCTCAACACCTGGGGAGGAACCCTCATTAAGGTGAGTGTGTCACTAGTTTCCCAGGACCCCAAGAAGTGTGGACGCAACTTAAAGGGGAGGATGTCCGCCATTCCCCTATAGACGAGGTGTCCCTGCTGAGCGAAGAGAGGTAGGAAAGATAGGACAAACGGAAGAATTAGTATAAACGACAAATTAAGAGAGAAGGGGACAGCGAAAGGGAAAACGTAACATACAAAACAAAGGTAGGACGGAAAATGGGAGGGTGGCAGGAAGGGAAAATGAAAGGAGGGCTACGTGGAACATGCATAAAGGACAACTGTTGCCGAATAAATGTGGAGGACAGCGTGTGTGGAGGAAGGAATACCTGATGGAGTAGGTGGACGTTTGAGTACGGTGGTAGCATGTGATTGCATAATGTTTCAACAAGTCACCTGAGAAGAAGGTAATATATTTGAAGTGGTACATAATTTTAACGCATTCATATTGTGTTTGTTATACGTACTTGAATGGTTTATTTAATTCAATATTACTTCCTTTCACTACAATCCGTTCGATACTGTGTTTTTTAGTTTACTCAAGTTCATATTTGTTTCTTTGTTTCTCATGTATAAATACAGGATTTGGATTCTTAAACGTTTATACACCAAACCATTTGTTTATTTCTGGCAAGAGTTTTTATAGCATTTTCTCTCTTCTTCCTTTTATCACCTGTTTTATCTCTTCTTCCTTTTATCACCTGTTATCACATTCTATTTTTCGTTCTCACATAATTCGTCGAGCAAACTGCTTCCGATATTTTCGTCATGTCTCTCGTAAAACATCATATAATGGAGTGTTTTCGACGTTTTTAACTAAAATGCCAGAGTACGAAATCAAAATATTTTGCTGCTCGCGGTCACTCACTCCTGTCAACACTCTGACTGGTCCTGAAAATACTTCAAATAATTTTCTCCAAAATTCAAAGCCACAGAGCTTTTATGCTTTACGTCTATTGTTATATTTCAATGTTGTCGCTAATGTGCTCGGGCTGTACCCTAAAAAGTATTGTAATAATTTTAGCTTTTATCGTGTGCGTGGTCTTTCTAGCACTCTCATGCTAGTACAAATGTTCAAATGTTCTTAACATCATTCTACATTGTTGAAAGCGTCATTGAGTAAGCACTCAGCCATGTTTTTACTATATCTATCAAGTATTTACGTGGAGGTTCAGCCATACGCAAGTCCACCCGTTGCCACGATCAAATATATCAAATAACATATTGTAAGTATCTTGCACTCTACACTTAGTATAATATTGGCTAAAAAAAAAAACGTATGTAAATTGCCATACTTGTCAAATTTAAAGATGTGACGAGCTGCGTATTAATGGAATATAAATTTCCTTCTGACTTGCCGCATACATTTATCAAAACAGTAATATTGATTTATATGATATGCACCTTAATTTCATCTTATTCTGTATTTTTTCTTTGCATGACATAAACAAATTTCCAAGCTAACAAAGAACGTGAACACCGCTGGAGGACAGAAAAAAAGGGAACACTATACAACATAAGACATTTAAGGGAAGCTAAGTCTTGTTGTTCACGCAGGTCTGCTTCCCTTGTACCGCACGTCACTCCAGCACGAGGCCGGTCTTACTATACAGGGGTACCATAACCATATTACTTTGGCTCCCGAGCATAGCTAGTCCTTATTGAGCCACTCTACCCTGGACCCATTGACGGTGCTCCCCTTACTCTTACTCCCCGCCACTTCATGCTCTAAGAATCCAGGGGAGGAAGGAACACGAAGAGAGAGAAAATTACGGTGGGGGAAATAGAATGATAGGAAGGGGGAAAGAATATAAGAGTGGAGAGGGAAGAGAAAATTAAGAAGAAATAAGGAGGGATGGAAAAATTTTAGATTGAGGGAAGGATAGTTTTGTGATTAATACACGTGCAGAGGTGTGTGGGACGGGGAAGGGGCCGAGGAGATATATTAAGGCAGGAATAATGAAGATAAAAGAGTGGAAGGAGTGGAAGGGGAGAAATGCATGGGAGGAAGTATTTAACGAGTGGGGAGTTAAAGGAGATATGAACGTTGGTTGAATCTAGTCATATATAAGAGAAAGGTCTTAGCAGTGTATGGGAGTGTGTAGATAACCTTAAGTAGGGAAAACAATACATAATCAGAGGAATAAAGCAAAGAAAACAGGAGGAAAAAAAAGAAAGACTGAGAAGGGAAATTAGGAAATAAGTGACCATTATATTAACAAGCACATAATTAGTGTTTCCGTTCCCTCTTTCTCTATCACCCAGTTACCCTCCTCTTCCCTTCCTCCTTCCCCTTCTTGCAGGAAAAGAGTAATGATAGATAGGAAAAACCAAGCCCTCAGATTTATGTCATTCTAACTCCCGAAAGAACCATGAAAATGTGATGCCGAGCCAGAAAAATGGAAGCTCTCCCCATTACCACTGATGGATATTAGCAGCCATTACCCACACCACCCTATAATTGCCCTCCCCCCAAACACACTCCTCCCCACACCCCTGCCCACACCCTTGCCCATACCCTTGCCCACACCCCTGCCCAGCACCTACACATCTGTTCGAACCCACTCACTAGGGAAGCTGGACATTGTACCTTTTTATATATTTTTTTTACCCCAAACGTGATTACTTTTTATTTTATTGAGCTCTAGGAACGCGCCTCATTCAACCAGAAAAAAATGACCATTGAAAAAATAAATATACGATAAACGCCACAAATGCCTCAGCTTTACTCTTTAGATTGCCGGCTCAGCGTACAATTATATCCTTTTGAACGGCTACAACTCGGTTGATCCGGTGAGATTATCAAAACTCGAGCCATTCATTGGAACCGCACGGATGGATAGAAAAAAGCCTTTTGTTTTCACTATTGAATGAATATATTAGTCCCGCGCGGGCCGCCCTCCTGGCAGAGTGCAAGCATCAGCCTCACTTGACGCGGCCCACGAGGATCATGAATCACAAAGTAATAGACGAAATATAACGTAGCATTTTCCTTTTCCTTCCCATTTATCAAACATTGATTTCATTTCCTTTGTGCAAACTCATTCCCACGATTCTTCAACACATGATAGGTCAATGCACTCGGCGACACCGTTACGATTTCCATTTGGAATTGATATGATATAAAGTTGATTTCGTTCTTTTGTCGCACGTCAACTGGTAAAGAGAGAGTTTGCAGTGGAGGTTTATGTAGGGAGGTGGAGAGTGGAAGTGGTGCCTGGTTATGTAGTGGTGATTGTAATGATGATGTTATTGTGTTACTGAGGCCATGCGATGTTATGATGTCAATATTGTTGTTGTTGTTGTTGTTGTTGTTGTTGTTGTTGTTGTTGTTGTTCCTGGTGTTATCAATAATATAAGCGTTTGTATAGATGCAATAGTGGTTTAGGAAGAGACACATACTAACATATACCAGTACTATAGGTATCCAAACTAAGTAATACGTAACATGATGGATAGGCAAAACAGGCTTAAATAAGTGAGAATGCGGGTCCCTGAAACGTAAAATGATATGTTGGTGAGGATGTTGCAGAAATCATTGGTTACCTAATAATCACACCGACATGAAACACAAACTTCGGCCCAAAAACTTTGATAATGAACCAGCCCGCTTGTCCCCCTCCGATGTTCATTTGCGGTAAATTTTTGCTCCAAATTATATGACACAATAAACTACTGTAATGAGTCGAAGGTTTACTTTTCGCACGACATAATTATATAGAAAATGGAAAAGAAAGAAAATAAAAACATGCAGCTGACGAATGCCAAGGAGGGTGGAGTTACGAGCGAGTACTTCTTCAATTTATTTTCATCGTGAATTATATTTGAATAATGACATAGTTAGGCAATTTTATCTTAATGCATTTTACTTTTAAATTATTGGAGTTTTTCGTAATCATATTTTCTTTGCTTTCAATCCCTTCCAATTTTTTCATTGATTCTGTTCGGCAAGGTATTTTTATTTTCATTTCATACAGTTGACACATTTAGTATTTTTACTTTTACTTGTGAACCAGTGTGTATAAATAATAATAATAATAATAATAATAATAATAATAATAATCGGTTTATTCTTGAGGCAGTCAAGGACTGAAAATATACATTCGGGGAAAATGTGTGTGTGTGTGTGTGTGTGTGTGTGTGTGTGTGTGTGTGTGTGTGTGTGTGTGTGTGTGTGTGTGTGTATAAAAAAATCATGTATTCAAAATAAAGAAAGGCGTAATGCAGCAGTCGGTCGTAGTAAATAGCAAAACAGGTAAGTAGAAAATTATATTACCGTCGCCTCCAACCCGCAAACGCACGCACGCACACACACACACACACACACACACACACACACACACACACACACACACACACACACACACACACACACACACGCACACACACACACACACACCTGCCATGGGCGAGGCTTATATAGTATCTTCCATTATTATGACAAACACAATGGGAGTTATTAAATGATATTATTATTCCAGGGAGAGGTTTATAATTACATCATTATATCGTTGAATAGCAAGTGAAGTTGACGATAATGGTGATGATAATGACGATATTGATGATGATGATGATGAAAAGAGGAAGGCAAAGAATGATGTGGTCGCCAGCATCCTCATGAACCGTCTCTCTCCTTTGACTATCAATGATTACCAGTGACCAGCACTAAGAATGACATCACCACTTTCAAACAACAAAACAAACACAAACATACCTACACCTGCAGGGACGCTCACCACTTCATCGTTGCCAATTACGTGTTACATGTGCAGCTTTTTAGTTGAAAACTGTTACAATGATGCTTACTCGCCTCTCGGCATCGTATTTCGAACATATTGCAAATGTATGTCATATAGGTTTCAGCTCATTATTGAACCTTGTTTTACAGGAAATTAGTATTTACATGTTAAATAATTTCTATGCAATATTATATTCCATAATCGGACTCGCCTGCCACAAATTACATTAACAGAGAACGCGCTTATATATAAAAAAAAAAAAATTTCTTATTAAGTAGTTGAAGGGAAGGACGAAGTGCTTTTTCAGTCTTAAATAATGTATGTAAAGCATAAAGAACAGGCAACTAAAATTAACTTCATCTCACCATGAGGCGAAGAATACAGCTGCCAAGGTTCCAGCAGCCGGCGTTGGTGGTCGTATAGATTACAGAGAGACAGACATACACACAGACTAACCAACAGCCACACACAGACAAACAAACAGAAAGGCAACAGAAAATCGAGAAAGAAGTGTTGGTCGAGAGATGGAGGGAAGAGACTACCTGAAGGAGGACTTATCGGATTATTACGGTCACATTTTGGAGCATGTGTAGCGCGGGTAGTCAAGGTTACCTGGACCTGCCTCTTTATTACCTGTGAAAAGGCCGGATATATAAGGATGCCTGGCGATGCTAAACCTACTAAGAAGGTGAAATAAGTGAAACCACAAGAAAAAATGTATCTGATAATGAAAGGAAGGAAACGAAACATAACCTGAAGCTGTACATCATTCTTCATCCCCTCTATACAGGAACCTTCACTCATAGAAAACATACAAGATGGACTATGGCGAAGGTAGGGATGAGAATGGCGTTGTATATGTGTGTATATGTGTGTATATATATATATGTGTGTGTGGGGGTGGGGGGGGGCGGAAATGGTGGGAAGGTGCCGGGTTGTAAGATGTATGTAGTGATATAAGAGGCTTACCAAGGAGAAAGTAATAAGGGAGGTGACTATATAGTAATAGAAGTGTATATGGAGGTGCGGGGACGGTGTGTGCACTGTATTTAGTCCAAGAACGAGGGACGGCGCACTAGTCTCTCACACACACTCTTCCTCCTCTTCCTCCTCCTCTTCCTCCTCCTCCTCCTCCTCCTCCTCCTCCTGGGTAAAAGTTATTAGGATGCCACGCTCGCACTCCCATAACTCCCTGAGGCATCAACCAGACTGAGCCATTGCGTTCTACACGATACAGAATGGAGAGAAAAGCCAGAGTCTGTTGCAGTGTGTTTCATAAAGCAAGACGTCATCATGTAAATTATGCAGGTAAATTATGCAGGTAGATCACAAAGTAGTTCCGACATGACCTGTTTTCATACACAAGCCAAAGACAGAAGGTACACACGAAGATTACAGTGTCAGTTTCACGTCTTTTGAAGGCATGACAAGGTGCAAGGTGGCGGTACATACCACCAAGAACACACACACACCCACACACACACACACAAACACACATACACACACACACACACACACACACACACACACACACACATACATGTAACGTGATTGTCTCTTACATGAACCCGTTTGGAGTTATTCAAGGCGTCTCAAAACACATTTCACCCATTACAACAGCGGAGTTCATACTAATAATAGTTTGGCATTGTGTAGTTGACAGTGATAAGGTTGATTGAGTGCGATTTATTTAGGCAATTTTTCCTTGATTTCCCTGCATTGGGACTTTATATATAAAACTGTATGAGGACGGGACAAACCTTCCATTTTTATTGACAGAAGCAAGATATACAAGTTCTATATGGTAATCCTTCCTTATTTTGCATGAGGGAAATCTTCAACACATTACCACTTTAATGTCAAATTCACATTTCACACATCCATTACATGAGCCGATCCAGCAGTTTTAGGAGTCTGTAGTTACTCATTTTAGTTTACTAGTTTTTCGTTAAGAACAATTATCAGCAGTTCATAAAGTTGCCATATCATGACTATGCGTAATCCAGATAAAAGAGAGCGAAGGAAATTATTTTACGTGACTGTAGTTTGGTGAATGCGACTTGCGACGAAATAAATGTTCATATCATCTCTTATTTTGCAAGGTATCAGATGCTTTTTTACACGTATTCTTAATACAAATATTAAAAACACTTGGAAACAGTCATGAAGTATGCAAATTCTTTTAATGAAATGTATAAATGTGTAACAATGTAACATTTAAATTAGTTAAACAAGTTGATAGCCCATCTCATTTTCAAATATGCAATTAGGATTAAATTTGCATCCTTCAAGTCGGAGGAAGGCTACGCTGTCTTACTAGTGTCCCACGCTTTGTGATGAATGAGCGGAGATTTCAATATAAACTATTATGCCCACATTGTCCACTAAACATCTCGAAACTTTTCTCACCCCTTAAAGACTTTACTTATAATAAGATTATCAATTATAATTCATATACTGTCGTGAAAAGACCTGTTCATCAATACATCTTTGGTTGGTTGATGACTCCATTTTAAGCAAGAGGCAAGAGCCAAGTCCATCCTGCTTCTATAAAAAGCCTACTGGTGTCAATGGTTTATAATTTAAAAAAAAACATCTTCCTTCCAAGTTTTAAATGCAAACACGGCCAGAGAACAAGGGCGAGGAGGAGGCAGGGATGAGGGGTGTGGGTAAGGAGGGAGCGTTTGAGGAGCCACGCGAGGCAGACGAGAGTCCAAGTCATCATTACTAACCGGGATTTTCCGCCAAACAGCACGATCTTCACCACTTCCTGCACCACCCCGAGGGACAGTAAACACCTGGCTCAGTACTCACCCCAAGGGACAGATGTTCAACCAAACCATCGCTCACAAAAACACTCGTAAACGAAGAACACAAACACACGCGCTGACTCAGCTGGGAAGCCTTGCCGAGACTGTTCCAACTCGTGGTCGTTGATTGGTGGAGCCAATCATGTGACGTTCTGATGTCTGATTGGCTGGGATGGAGGAATATAAAGGGAAGTTTTATGCCCTCTGAATATGTGCTAGAAGGAATCATAGTTTTTTTTCTTATTTTATTTCCGTGTTTCAAATTAAATGCGGCGATATCATATGCAACAGTTCCATTACCTTTACATCAAGGTATCCTTGGCGGCAGACGAGACGGCTCACACGTCCACTCGAGACGACACGAAGCTTCATTTGGTTCACGTGAGCGAAACAGAGAACTCAATTTACTTTCACAGACGTTGGCTTTGTAGCCGATCCTACCACTTGGGCAGCAAATAAACGTTGTAAAAGTGTGTGTGTGTGTGTGTGTGTGTGTGTGTGTGTGTGTGTGTGTGTGTGTGTGTGTGTGTGTGTGTGTGTGTGTGTGTGTGTGTGTGTGTGTGTGTGTCCGAGAGACCACTCATGTAGAGTGTCTCACTCTCGTAGTCTTATACACATGAACACACTGAAGAACAAAACGTATCATAAACATTTTATCTATGAAAAAATGTATAACGACGACTTATCACCAACATTAAAGTGAAAGGTGTAGCCATTCATTTGCATGTGTAGTCCTTCTCCGACGTGATTGAGTGTTGCATCAACCAGTGATGCATGCAATCACCTTATGACGCCATACCTGAACTGACAGCAATTACACGAAACATAATGGATGATTATTATCACATTTCATTATCACGTTTCATTATAATGAAACAGCTTACCTGAGAGGAATGGATACATGGTTCGGCAGGTTCGGCACAGGATGATGACGTGTGGGCGGCCAAGCCTGTCTCACGAGCGAGTGGAGCAAGTGTCAGGAGAGATGGAGGAGGGGGGAGGGGGTGGAGGCGGGACCCGGTACTGCTACCAAATCGCCGTTAAGTGGTGGTTCACCGTTACATTCCCTCTGCACAACCCTTACTCAAGCATACTGAACCTAAGTTGAAGTAGGCTTTGAACCATAGCTGTACGAATTGCAATACTGCAATACTGCAACTTTCCGTGACGGCGCAGTAATAAAGTACTCGTAGTGTCCTCGTTACTCTTGAGGTTAGTGCTGCCTCGCTTCAGCCACACACCCAACAAACTCGGTGCTTCCAGGCTGGTGTATGTCTCTACTTTTCAGCCATATCGCACTCGTGCAAGTAGCCAGGACTATACTTCTTTTTGCTGCACAATATTTACGAGCAACATGTGCACACTGGAAGTACCAAATAGCCATTTAACAGAGGCTTTTGTGCTCAAGGCGACTCCTTCACAAATCACATTTATGAGTATAACACAATAATTTATATTTTGTGACTTTAAAACTATTTGCAATTACAATAGGAATAAATGTTTTGTAACGAAATAAAAAAATATGTAAATAAAAATAGCAAAATAGCAATACATGGTGAGCACGCACGCACGCACGCACGCACGCACGCACACACGCACGCACGCACGCACACACACACACACACACACACACACACACACACACACACACACTCACACTCACACACACACACACACACACACACACACACAGACACACACACACACACACACACACACACACACACACACACACACACACACACACACACACGAGTAATGGACGTTGCTGTATGTAGTCAGTGCATTACCTATTTCTCTTAGGCTTCGAGCTACAGGTGATAATCAATGAACGCTACACTGCCAGGACTCCCCCCCCCCGCCCCTTCCTTGTGTGCTGGTGTTATCAAGAGGTGATGCGACCAAACACCAATTTCTGCTGCGTAATCACCAACACTAATAACGCACCTGTTTCCCGCGACACCTGGAATCCTAATACACACTCCTCATCAATAGCGTGTGTCTGGTAAGGTAATGGCAATAGAAATCACTAGCAAATTGGCCTGTCAGAAACCAACTTTAGATTTCAAACTCTCTCTCTGTCTCTCTCTCTCTCTCTCTCTCTCTCTCTCTCTCTCTCTCTCTCTCTCTCTCTCTCTCTCTCTCTCTCTCTCTCTCTCTCTCTCTCTCTCTCTCTCTCTCTCTCTCTCTCTCTCTCTCTCTCTCTAATTCCATGACTCTATAAAATGCTATAACCTCCACAGCACACACATACATCTTCTCATGACATACCACAATTTCATCCTTCCATCTTTGACTTGTCACGCTGCCTTCTGACTCGACACACACGCTCACTCACGCTAAGGAACCCTCAATCCTCTTCCTCTCACCCTAGATTAAGATACTCAGTCGTGGGGATCCTGGGCCCACCCGCCACCACCACCAGCCATCCTTAGCGTGCTGATTACGTGTCGCTACGGGAGATTGCAACATTAGACCACGAGGCTCATCCGCGCTCCTCCACCTGATCTGAAGGGTCCTTAATGAGAATGTGAGAGGAGGGTGGGAGCGTGAGGGGAAGGAGGAGCAGCAGAAGGAACAGGACAGAATGAGGAAGAGATGGAGGACGATGATATGATGGAGTACGAGGAGGAGGAGAAGGAGGAGGAGGAGGAGGAGGAGGAGGAGGAGGAGGAGGAGGAGGAGGAATATGGGAACAAAGGAGTACCATGTAACAGAAAGCCTACTCTCTTATAAGGAGCTTTTTGGTATACTATGTAACATGAAATTTTATGCGACAATGTATTAATAATGATAAAGGAATTAACATGGAAATAATAAAAAGAACTACGACGAGGAGCTGATGGTGGTCGTGTTTAGCAGGAAATGATTGTGTATGTGCGGAGCCGACGTGTTGCTGTTGAGGAAAAGAATAGTCATGTTGGTGTAGAGAAACAAGAACTTACATGCATGGGGAGGAGGGGACTGCTGCTTAGGAGGGGGAGGAGGAGGAGGAGGAGGAAGAGGACAAAGAGGAAGTGAAGGAAGTGTGAAAAATGGAAGAGGATGAGGAGGAGGTTAGAAAAAGGAGAGAAAACAAAGACATGTAAAAGAGAAGAAAAGATATAGTTCTATCGTTTATTTTTTGTTCCTTTTCTTGTGCGATATGTTCCTTTGACAGTGTGTTCCTCAGTTGTATCCATCTTCCCACTTTTCCCTCACTGCAGCTGTGGCTCTCTCCCCTTGCACCCTTCCCTCCTTTCTTTGTTTCCATTTCCACTTTTGTTCTGGTTCACATTTGTTCATCACCTTCGGGCCATTAAACGTTATGTTCTTTAAAAGGTAAAAATGTGATTAATAATTAAATCGAATTATTTTTTTGTTTTTTCCCTTGTAATATCACTTCTATT
>JAXIVD010002960.1:0-2500 GCA_036785275.1 Cancer borealis
ATACGTAAGTTCATGTTTAAAATAGTGAATAAATAGATGAATGAATAGATCGATGAGCAAATAAGTACGTAAATAAATTGATGAATAGGTAAATTTAAATTAAATATGTTACGTTAGCTATTTTTCCTTGTCTATAAAAAAAAAAAAAAACAGAAAATAAAAACAATGATTTCCAGTTCCGTAATGAGAAGATAATAATAATACTAAGCTATCAATCAATCCTCATCACCATCAACATCATCATCATCATCATTATTATCATTACAGTACTGCATCTTTTTCTTAATTATCACTCAAGGTCATTCAATCCTCTCAGTCAGCATCATTAGCATCAAGGTAAAATTAACAGCATCACCCGAGATTAAGTTAACTAACGAGCAGGTGGTTGCCTCTTGCTTTCTTTCCTTCCTTCCTTCCTTCCTTCCTTCCTTCCTTCCTTCCTTCCTTCCTTCCTTCTTTCTTTCTTTCTTTCTTTCTTTCTTTCTTTCTTTCTTTCCTTCCTTCCTTCCTTCCTTCCTTCCTTCCTTCCTTTCCCTGTGGTTCTGTTTCCCTATGAATAAGTCTAATGATGTTTGGTAAATTACTTCAGAAAAATTGCTGATGTATCGTAACAGCTAATCACTATAGCTGCCCTGAAGCTACCATATAATTACCATACTTTAATCACCACCATTACCACCCCCACTACTACCATTACCACCACCACTATCACTATGACAACCACCACCATATTTTTTTTTCCCTCTGAAACAATCTAACTTTTTTACTTTACACCTTTCCTTCCATCGAGGCCGTGGGTGTGTGTGTGTGTTAGGCCTCGTTGACAAGTAATGTGGGAGTAGAATATGTGATAAAGTTCAAAATGGTATGCTTTATATACATCAATGTCATCCTTTTTTGTTTCTGAATTCACTTCACCTAATTTTCATTCGTAGAAATAAAGATTAAGAATATAGGGTAAGTCATTATTTTTAAGTTAATTAATTGACTGTAGTATCATAACGTCTTAGAAAAGTTGAGACCAAAAAATTCCCTAAAAAACTCGTAAATAATTCATCAAAACCTTAATGAAGTTATTTTTTTTAAAGTAATTGACTGTAATATAAATCATGTCTTAGAAAAGTTGAGAACAAAAAATTCCCACAAAACGTTTATTTAAAAAGTACCTTAGAATGTTTGTTTGTTTTAAGTTACTCAGTTGTAATCGTAAAAGAGAAGAAAAAGTCCTACGAAAGATGACTTATATCAACTACGTGAGTCCTGAGATCCTTAAGACACATACATCCCTCTTCCTTTGCCTGGTATGGATGTCCTCTAAAGGTCAGAGGTCAAGGTCAAAGGTCAAGGTCAAGAGGAAGGTCATGTCAACCTCTTTCACATTATTATCATTTCCTCGAGACCTTCCTGGAGGTTCAAGCGTCCTACACCTCCTCTCCCACCGACCCTTATCTCGCCTCTAGTTATAATCATTATCGAGGTTTTCCACTCTTCCTTTTTATTCCTCTCACTTCTCCCATCATACCTAGAGGCGATACAAGTTTTCCTCCCTCCCTCCCTTCACTCCCTCCAGTCTCTCTTCCCTGTTATCCATCCCTCCTTCTCTTCCCTCCTTCGTCCCTTCCCATCCTCCCTCACTCATTTTCCACAGTGTAGTGATATCTTCTCATCGGTTCTTTTTTGTACGAAACGAGACGGGAAAGACCTTGGGCGGTGATAGAAACGTACTCGTGTGTGTGTGTGTGTGTGTGTGTGTGTGTGTGTGTGTGTGTGTGTGTGTGTGTGTGTGTGTGTGTGTGTGTGTGTGTGTGTGTGTGTGTGTGTGTTGGGGGAAGGGAGTAGGAATGGCTGTTTGTTTATTAAGACGTAGGAGGAGGACGCTAGCGAAGTCGTAGTTTTGTTTCATCATCTCTTTTTCTCTAAACTTTATATACATTTAAGTGGTGACGGAAATCCTACAGAGGGGGATCCAACACCTTTTTAGAGTCTCGAATCTCCTATCTAAGCCACTCAAGCCATGTAAGTAAAGTAAGTGGTGGTAAGACACATAAAAAAATAATATATTCTTGATCTATTACTATCATTGACATTGTAAAGTTTGATAATCAGAGCCACGTGTGTTCTCTAGGGATTTACAAGCACTTTAGATAAAGGTTTGTACTCGTACCTTAATTGCGTGACTGGTGATCTGAAGTCTATTGGAATCAGTGACAATTTAACTTATTATCACCAAGCGTATAGAAAACATTAATTATAAGTTAATACACCCCAGAGGATTCTTATTATTAGCGTTCTGTGTAAACGATGCAATAATTAAGTATCTAGCGAACTAAGTGACTGAATTAATATCATTAGGAGTGTATAAAACATTAATTCTTAGTTAATCTATCATGGAGGCATCTTAGTTAGTCGAGCTGTTTATGTTCGATGCAACTTACTTCCTCTCCAATCCCTGAGAACATTATTATATTATGACAAAGTAAGTCTATAGTGTTAACGCGTA
>JAXIVD010002960.1:5000-12500 GCA_036785275.1 Cancer borealis
ATCTTTGACCTTTTTCTATTATTTATGTTATTATTTATTTTGCAATTTTTTAACTCATTTATCGGTGATTTTAAGAAGAAATTTTCAACACCAGTTCAAGTATTCTCGAATTCCATCTTCTTGACGCCGATTTTTTTTTGTTCCTAAATGTTGTATGTAAAACCAAACGTCATATAATAATACGAGTTTTAATATTTTTCTATTTTCTTTTGCTACACTTTACAAGTAGTCTCGCGTCACATGTTTATTTACTTTCCACAGTCCACAATCCACAGTTCCACAGTCCCCGTTTCTCTCAATGGCTTATACTTTCTATACAAAAAGTTTTAGGTGTGTATGTTCCTTGCGTTTGAGTTTGGCAGAAGTGAGTGAGTGGAGCCGTCTACCGTTTTCTTCAGAGTAAATAACACGCTACCAGCTTCGGTAAAAAAAAAAAAGACTTCAATGAATATTTCTTCATAATATCTTAGTAGAAAATTGACGTGTTTTTTTTTGGCTTTACAGAAAAATTACTAATAGACAAATTATCTGAGTGTTAGCAGCTGATGAAGTCTGAATGATTATATAACAATACATTTTAGTAACAGGAACGTGAACTCTGGTATAGTGACATCTGGCGGCGCATCTCTGCAAACACTCTGATCCTCCACACACCTGCCACTTCTGTATTCCCAAATTACGTACTTCCGAGAATCATCCCACGTACTCAAACAACCAAACTTTTCTAATGTGGCGGCCATGTAAGATGAATTTAGACCAAACTTTCCTTCTACACCACAAATACGGACCCTTACGTCAGACCACCACAGGAACCAACACACACACACACACAGCATAACTTCTTAACAGCTCTCCGACCAACGTAAAGTACCTATCATGGTTATTAAGTTATAGAAAGTAGTCATTTTTTCCCTTTCTTAAGACCCATCCCACACATAAAGGGGAAAAGACTGTTTGTTCTTTACAGCCAAAACTATACATCGGATTTAAAATACTTCCTCTACACTTCAGGTAAATTGCAAGGTCAATAACTTTGCTTTCCATAATGATACAGGAACATACAGTAGATGAGAGTCACTTCATTACCTTATCCAAAACTGTTCATCTAAAAATTTATAAATCTGTTGTTCAAGATGGTTTCCAGTAACTTTCACAAACCATTCTTCAAATAGGAGAACTTCCCCAACAAATGTGATTGTAAAGTGCATGATCTACAACTTTTATTATTGTATTTTTTTCACGTATCTGTGACGGAAGTGGATATCGGAATATGTGGCCCATAAATTTCCACCAGAATTGTGCACAGGAGCTTGACATTTTACTCCATAACTACAGTGAAAATGTATATAAACAAATACATCAAGCTCTATAAGTTATATTTGATAATGTCACCACTTTTCCAATGGCTTCCAAAGTTCATCAGAAATGTGTATTTTTTTCATTTCACTACAGCTTAAAATAACTAGCTTTTCTTGCTCTTTCTTTACTATTATATACATTCATTACTTTGAGTTCATATTCTTCGAGATTTCAAAAAGAAACCTTTTTTTGCAAAATCTTTACGGAGTTTTTTGCCCAGTTTCATTAATATAACAACACAGACTCATCAACCTCTTTTTCTTCATTAATATAACTTCATACCCAACTTCACACCATGTTGTCTTATAAATACAACGGGATTAACAATCATTTCCCTTCCACTGAACGATGCTGGTCCTCTACGTCAAAAATGCATAGATAACCTGCCGTAGATTCACGCAACACAGCAGCATTATGTGTGAAAACATAGTAAATCCAGGACCAGGACCCGAGCTAAGAGCCTCACGGACACAAACACAGAGGCGTGCCTTGGGGAGCGTCAAGGCAGGATATTAAACAACAACTTCAAATGAAACTAAATTACAGCGTTTTGTAACCACAGATGACTTACTTTAAGGACCAATGACACCAATTACACTTATACTTATAACAAACTTGTATGCAATAGTCGAGAGAAAAAAATTAGAATCCACATACTTTATTTATTTATCTATTTATACAATGTAATTTTCTTTCATTTGTTATTTGTCTTTTTTCGTTATGCTATAATTTTCAAGCAGGTTAGTTATTGGTCCAAACACGTGGTGGTTCGAACACGTTGGTTTGTTTAATTAAAGGTTCATTTCATCCACAGTTCGCTGCTTCGTCCACCTGAGGCAGCGTTGGAAGGTTGGCGCAGCACGTGACTCGCTTCAAACCCAACCACAACAAAGGAAAGTGAAGCCAATCATCACCACAATTTGATCACAACATTTATAGAAAAGTTCACCATAAGCCATAGAAGTAAAAATATAAGTCCTTCTAATTCCTCATTATTAATTTCCTTATAGTTTTATTGCATTTGTTTTATGATTTAATTTCCTCACATAGCATAGCACATCAGCATGAAGTATTGGTACCTATTTTTTGTTTTCCTTTTTATATATAGATTAATAGATAGATATAAAGCTACAGCTGACTACATACATACATACATACATACATACATACATACATACATACATACATACATACAATAATCCTATGGAATTGTTAATGCTGAAGTGATATTATGTCAAGCTGTTCACGGTACAAGTTCATACCACACTGTTTTGTTTTGTTTTTCGTCTGTGTGTATGTGGGGGTGGGAGGGTGTTGTTGACTAAGTATGGTGCTAAAAGCAAACACAATAACACACACACACACACACACACACACACACACACACACACACACACACACACACACACACACACACACACACACACACACACACACACATGTATAATCCCTTCTCCAACTAAGAGCATAGCCGCCGAGCAACACATTGTCTTCTCACTTCCTTTCTCAGTAATAGGAAAAAACACTCCGCTCTTTTCATTCCTCGACGTTCATGTTTTTTTTTTCTTATCCATAATATTTGAATTTCATACTTTACGGGTACAAAACTATTTTTTTTCACACCATTAATTTGACCAAAATAAATAAATAAATAAATAAACAATAACGCCACCTACATTTCCAGATTGTGAAGGCGTGCCATCAACGTGTATGTCTACGTATAGCCTCTATATGTTACCTATACCTTCCACCTCCTATTCTCTTCCTCTTCCCTTCCTCTTAACTGTCTCTTACCTTCCTCTTCCCTTCCTCTTACCTTCCTCTTACCTTCTCTCTTCCCTTCCTCTTCCCTTCCTATCCCCTTCCCTTCCTCCACACAATCATTATTCAACCCACGCCATCCACGCACACACTCCACCTCTTATTTCCTCTCTTATGCTGCCCTCTTCCCAAACCTCTCTCATCCTATTCCCCTCATCCTTCCCTCTCACCACTCTCACCCAACCCACCAACACACTCCCTCTCTCTTCGCCCACCGTCTCATCCTGTTTCCTTCCTCCTCCGTCCTCTCTCCTGCTTCCTTCCTCCTCTCTCCTGTTTCCTTCCTCCACTTTGCCTTAAGACGAGCCGATTTTGCAGGGCTCAGACAGGCGTAAGTGAGCTTGTATCTTCGCGAAATATATAATACAGAGGAACTTTATATCAAACTTTAAATATAAGATTCACTTCTGGGAGGAAATTGACATCTCAGATTACTCTATACATCGATATTGTGGGAAGTAAAAATAGAAAAGTAAGAATAAAAATGAGTGATATTCTTTGAAAATTATAATATTACTACCTAGACAGCGAGCAAGGTGAGGCTGTGGTACTCAGGTGAACCCAACCTAACTTAACCTAACCTAACCTAACTTAACTTAACCTTACACTAACTACACAACACACGTGCACAAAACATTTCTTTCAGCTACAGCGTTGCAATATAATAATCAGATCTCAGACGCCTCGCTCCTCTCTCTCTACCCGTGAGTCCACATGTATATAACTCATGTATATAACTTCCACGACCTTTCATTTAACTTCGTCTGAATCCATATAAAATAGTTCCTTGATCCCTCCCTGCTTCACGCTTGGTTGTCTAGGGGAGTGAGGGAGAGAGTGAGGGAGTGAGGGAGTGAGGGATGGAGTGACAGGAAGACAAGAGCAGAGACGAACCCCGGAATTTGATAGGTAAGTCAAGAGAATGTGTTGCACGTGAGTGATCGTACTTATTCCCGAATTAACGTACGATTTTTCAAAGGGAGAATATCAAACTAATCCAGGCTTATGGGGATTTAATTGAGCATTTGTACTACTTTCCGTCTGAATGATCTTTGAATTATACACAGACTCAAGCTTTGTCTAATACGCTGGTACTGTACTGGGTAAAGGATGTATGCATGTTGTGTGAGTCAGTCCCTTGTTTCAGTATTCATGGAGTGAGTGAGTGAGTGAGTGAGTGAGTGAGTGAGTGAGTGAGTGAATGAGTGAGTGAGTGAGTGAGTGAGTGAGTGAGTGAGTGAGTGAGTGAGTGAGTGAGTGAGTGAGTTAATACGAATAAAGTAAGTGACAAACATCAAAGGTCAGTTGGAGTTATGTTAAGCTAAAAGGCAGACAGACGACAGAGGAAAGATAGAACAGCAAGGCAAAGTATTTAAGGAGGAGATTAATTATAACATTCAACATACAGAGAAAGGACAATCTTCTTTTATAGCACTACATATGTTGCACAGCTTATCATTATTATGTTGCTGTTGTTGTTAAGTCCTTTGCATGGTGAGGTGAGCAACATTACACAGCATTGGGGACTGACTAAGCTGATATATAGAGGTAGACTAATGTTTTTACTTTACACAGAAAAAAAGAGAGAGAAAGAAAGAAAGATGAGTATAAGACGTCCTGAAAGGAAGCAAGGTGCACACGAGACAGACAAACAGACAGACAGACAGCCAGACAGCCAGACAGACAGACAGACAGACACAGACAGACAGGTAGACAGATAGGCTACGTCCCAGCACTCTCCCTAAGCAAGCCACAACCTTGTATTCTGAAGTCCATTTGTCAGATTATCTCTCTAAGCCTCACCGCTCACGTAATTGTGCAAGAATAATTGGAAGTTCACGTTTTCATTATGTTAAATTTTACGTAACCAGGAGACGTTTTGGGGTTATGGCTCATATATATTTTATTTTAATCTTGTTTATATTATTTATTTTCCTGCCACGTCCCAATCGTCCTGAACAACAGTAATCAAATGGATAATCTATCTAGCTATACCTTTGAACCTCATGGCATGGATATAGATAGATAGATAGATAAATAGATAGATCGATAGATAGATTGGTTGATAAGTAGGTAGATAAGTAAGTATGTATATAGATTTTTTGAATAACTTTTCTTCAACAAGTCAATATATTATGCAGTCACTCTTCTGTCATAAATCAGAATCAAGTGTTGGTGACGCATCTCTACAACACCTGAACAAGATGAGGCCTGAAGGACAGACTGCTGCTCCTGCTCCTGCTCCTCCTCCTCCTCCTCCTCCTCCTCCTCCTTCTCCTCCTCCTCCTCCTCCTCCTCCTCCTGCTGCTAAAACTTATAAACACATTCAAGTAAATCCTTTTAAATTACGACGGTGTAAACTTTTTTTTCCTTAAATAATTGTCCACCTTTTCACAATAACTAACTTTTGGTTCACTATATTTTGTTTATTGTTGTGAGATCAAAAATATTATAAGTCTCGCGGACATTTTCTTTTTCTTTTCTTTTTCTTTTTTGCTGTGTGAAAAATCTTTTGTTGTGTGATAATATTTTTTATTCTTTTTTTTTACAAGGGCTCGTGAAGATTGTTTCTTTTTGTCGTGTGAATATTGATGAAAAGTGTGAGGGTAGTGAGTCTAATTTATCCTAAGGTAACGTTATGAGTGTGTACTGATTCACTCTAGCGTCCACCGCATAAAGATAGTAAACTCATATCGTATTGATGCATTGATAAAGCTCTCTCTTTTTTTTCCTCTCTCTCTGCATACATACATACATACATAGAGAAAAAAAAAGATAGAGAAAAACATACATCGCATCACCTCAATACACAATCAACACAAACAACACAACACAACACACACACACACACACACACACACACACACACACACACACACACACACACACACACACACACACACACACACACACACACACACAGATCCAAACACACAAGTTAAAAAATAAAATAAAATAACCTACACAAGAACCATCCAAACACATCCCAACAGCTCAGAGCAAAGCAAAGGAGGCAGCATGATTGACTTTCTACGTGTGAAATTGGATACGAAAACGATACCATTTGATAGATGAAACCATTGCAGGTGTGGGACGCGGCCAGACCAGCCTCGCACCGCACACCAGCTCACGTTACTCCCTTCACTCACTCCTCAACTTGCACTCTGAACTAACCGCCAGATAGCCAGATGGACGTACCTATCTATCTATAGACACTGTGACCCTTTACCTAACCTCCCTGACCCTTTGAGGCACACGCTGCAGTAAATGGCGTTGTTGATACAGAAGGAAGAAGGGAGAAAATGTTTTGTTGTTGTTGTTTTTTACGTTATTTGTTTTTGTTATTGTCTCTAGTCTAGTTTTTATGTTTATGATGTGATTAATGAAATGGTTTTGTGATGGTGTGAGATGTGATGTGTGATGCTTCTTTTTTTCTCTCTCCATTTCTTTTATTTTCTTCTCTATTTTTTTCCTTTCTTTCATTCTCCTCTTCGTTTTTTTTTTTATCCTCCTCTTCGTCGTCCTCTCCTCTTCCTCCTCCTTCTCCTCCTCCTCCCCCTCCTCCTCCCCATCCTCCTCCTCACTGAATCTATTACAATACTCGTCTGTTATAGCACCGTTGCTGAAGTAAGTATAAGCAATAATGTTAATTAGGAAAATCCACTTATTTATAACCACCAAGATGAAAGTTAATGGCAAGTAGTACTCACCATTATTGAGAAGATCCATCACTATTTAGCAGCCAACTGAAAAGAAATGAGAGAAAACAAAACATAAGTATAATAATTTGTGTTGTTGTTTTTTTGTCTACCTTAAGCAAACTGTCATAATGAAAAAAAAAAAACTATGCAGTCCTTCATCACGTACCTATACAATTAAACGAAGAAACATGAATTTAAGGAAAGAAAACATACAAATTGAAGTATCTTATCGCACACTTGTATCTATCTATATCTTCATTCTCCTTTCCATAACAACACTACAGGGAAATAAATACTGGCAGTACATCAACACTATACACTACTACTACTACTACATCATCTATTCCAATACTACAAGAGCCTTACTTTCATTTCTTGCTACACTCCACTTTTCTATTTACTTTTCCATCGTAATATTTTCGTTCCATGTTTCGTAGTGACTGAAAACTCGGAAAAAATGTCTTACTACTCTAAAACTAAAACCCACATCAACGAAACTTTCTGTGATCACCAATTGCCTCGTAGATATAAATTTCCTCTGAATACGCTGTTGACTTGTAATGGGAATGTTGAGTGGAGGCTTTCATGATGAGGGTCGGGTATTAACCTTCACAACGGA
>JAXIVD010002960.1:17500-37500 GCA_036785275.1 Cancer borealis
TAAAGAAAAAGTTATGGATTATACTCTTGAATCCCTACGATAAGGTATAATATATTTTTTGTATACTTCTTTTTTTCTCTCGTTTTTTTGAGGTGGGTGGGTTTGGTGTGTGTGTGTGTGTGTGTGTGTGTGTGTGTGTGTGTGTGTGTGTGTGTGTGTGTGTGTGTGTGTGTGTGTGTGTACGAACACTTTTCTTTCTAAAGTTTAAACAGTTTATTACATACTCGTCAAACTACCTCACGTCTCGCCTTTAATTTCTTGGCACGAAAAGTGAGACAATTTATACTTTTTTTCTTCGAGTTTAATTAAGACTTTAAGTACAACAACCTGACTGCTTGCCTTAAACCCCTCAGAATACTTGTTCATCTAATATTCTGTAATTAACTCATACAACATTTTCTCTTTTAATCCCAGTGAAAGGAGGCACTTTGATAAAACACTTTTACACCTCGTCCTGCGTGGTTGTGTGTGTGTGTGTGTGTGTGTGTGTGTGTGTGTGTGTGTGTGTGTGTGTGTGTGTGTGTGTGTGTGTGTGTGTGTGTGTGTGTGTGTGTACTCAAACTCCACAGTGGATTTATAACGAATACAAGTTGTTTATATAAGATGATATTTACTGTAGAGACGAACCCTGAACAACATACTTAACTTATCCTACATGATATTAGGCTAATTTGGACAAGCAAGCGTCTTTCCCGCACTCGATTAACTGGACCGTGAGAGTTGTCAGGTACACACTCGAATAACCATGAAGGTGCCTCGAGCCGATGTCAACAAGCCACTCTTGAACCCACTTGGAGGTTCAGCCCAAGTGACGATACAAGGAACGGAATATAACACTTTCATTTGATTAAGAAAGTTGTCTCCTGATCAATCAAAAGGTTAAATAATGGTAATCACAGAGCATAGAAAATCACCTAACTTGTCCAGATTGAAATTATAATGATACTGAAAAATTACAAAACCGTGATAAAACATAAACATTAAAAGGGAAGAAAACTATGATGAAACTAAGGAATTCCTGTGTGGATATTTGGAGAGGTAACGTTGTGTTCTCTCATCCATCACCGACACATTGTGAGGTGAGAGAAGCGTGTTGGTGCCACTTTATACCAAACGAGGGACACGACACCACCACACGACAGTCTACAGGGAAGCCAGGTCAAGAGGGAGTTGCAAGATTCTGATACAAGCTTCCGCGGACAGATAGATAGACGAGTTATACCAATACAATGTAACGCTCCAACGACACACTCATCATTGGTGCTAAATAACAAAGTACAATGCATTTATAACTATACAATCTACCATGAAAACGTATCCACTGAAATATATACAACTATTTATCCTTCCATAACAAAGCAAGACACAGGGTTATCGCGGCAGCATGAAAGAGAATGATCTATATATACATATAGCTCAGGAAACACGGTGGTAGCGCTACACAAAGGTTCCGTGAGGTTACGATCCATCAAGTCTGCCACGGTCGCGTTGTGAATACCAAAAAGAGGCTTACGAGTGTCTTTAAGGTGAGCGTTACGAGGCAGTACCGCTATTGGTGTATCAGGGAGACGTTACGCACCCACCACAGGGCAAGACAACTAGTGCATGTCTCGGTGTGGTGTTTTTTTAGTGTAGATGAACGCCATGTAACAATTGAATGTCACTGATGATGAAAATGAGTTGTTATCGTTTTGTTTTTGTTTTTGTTTCTCTCTCTCTCTCTCTCTCTCTCTCTCTCTCTCTCTCTCTCTCTCTCTCTCTCTCTCTCTCTCTCTCTCTCTCTCTCTCTCTCTCTCTCTTCTCCTCCGCCTACGAAGTTGAGCAAGAGGTTATGTTTTCACCCGAGTTTGTTTGTTTGTTTGTTTGATCGTCGGTATGTTAGCATATTTTTTACAACACCAAACATCGCAATTTCATGAAACCTTAGGAAAATGACCTTCACGCCATTAAATTTAGAGGGGTCGAGGTTAAAAAGGTAAGGGTTAGGAAATTTTCAACGTCGCTACTGGTGTTCCCATTGGACGTTACCTTGGGCGCCACCTTCAGCGTACCCAACACCAAGCTGGCCGTCGATCTACAAGATTTTCAAAAGTCTATAATTCTGTCATAATGTACCAAACTTAACGAAACTTCACCAACATTAATTATCCCCTACCCAAAAGTATCCACTCCGTTATGTTTCAAAGGTCAAGGTCATAAGTTAGGGTCAGGAAATCTTCACGAACATCGGCGGCAGAGGCGGAGGTACAGTACTTGCGTTTAATTAAGTGCCACTCTAGTTTAAACTGTATTTTGAACAACTGTCTTTTGCGCATGGAGAAAAAGTTGTCAATTTGGTTTGTTAAAAGTATTGTAATCTGTATTTTGTCTAAGGTCTCTCCTCCTGTCTCCTTAGATGATGCATATTCCGATTCAGTTTTTGTGCGATAGTGAAGCTTCTCCTCGCCAGACTCATGAGTGAGGGAGTTAATGGGAATAAGTAAGCGCCAGACGACAGCTTCTTGTCTTTATCATTGCAATGCAAAATGTTAACACTGACCGTTCACTGCAGAGCCAGCTTCCACCCTCCTCCTCCCCCACCCCCTTCTCGTAACTTTGACAAGGTACTCCCAATACCTAGATCATTTCGCATTTTTTCTCTCCTACTCGATGTAATACAGTTGTCAACATGTTTTGCCAAGACGGACTTACGCAATATTCTCATCAATACCAATGACACTGAAAATACACTAAATTTTCAGGTGTGGATGATAAATAATGTGTTAATGTTTGACGTATTCCTACTTTAATTTTGGGTCTCACCTTATGGCAATCTTTTCTGCGATATAATTGTCTCTGGAATTACGGTATATATAAGTGTATGGTTACTGACCGTGTAAGGTAGTGAAGTAATGGGCCACGTTTGTGCAGCAAATACTGCCGCACACCAGACGCCACGAGACACGGGCGCTGCGGAAGCCAACTTGGTGCCATGTAACCGTGATGCACCTCGCTGCCAGACCACCTCGTCTAACCTTCTCACCTTACTTATGACGCAACTACGAGTGGTATTAAGTTAATCTGACGTTAATGTACTCGTCTCGTCGTCAGAATTATTGATGCGTGTGTGTTTGTGTATGTGTGTACCACATTCGCCACCTATTTCTTGTAAGTTCCTGTCTTTTCATCGAAATAAGAATATTCATATATCCAGAGCCTAGCGTGGCATCAAGGCTGACGCAACACCCTCCCTTCCTCTAAAGTGGTGTTCCTTCTAACCATTTTATTGGATTATTCACTCTCACTCTCCCTCTCCCCCCAACCACCCTCATCCCCCTCCTACCGTAGGACGGAGTGGCAGACACAGTGTGGTTCACTCAGGACGTGAACCCTGTTACCTTTGTAGGAGAATCTTTTAAGCGCCACCAAACTTGAATAACGAGTAAAGCGACAACACACCATTACAATTATATAAGAGCTGAGGTACACAGCATCGTCCTTATGAAGTAAGAGTTACTGAAGAAACCCAAGATTCATTAACCAGGCAGAGGGATCACGGATGTAGTATTTATTATGTGACAGGTGCAAGAGAAGTACTTAGCTAAGAGGATGGAGAGAAAGCCTTTGATAAGCTATTAAGATGTGGTTGAATGGGTTATGATAAGGTTTAGGAGTATGGAATGGGTAGTTAAAGTGATACAAGTACTAAGGGAGGTGAGATGAGCGACACATTTTCCGAGCCACCGAAGGGGTTCTTTTTGAGCCCATTAGTGTTCACTGTGGTTTTCGAAGCTTTGTCTCATGGTTTGGGACAGATCTTCTTTAGAAAGTGTTGTATGCAGATGATTTGGTGCTAACTGTATCGAGAGTAAATTAGGCAGAAGCTAAACTCAGAATATTCAGAGAAGCTTGTAATCTAAGGGCCTGAGGGTGACTGTGCCTAAAACAAAGGTCATTATTCCCCGTGAGGGTGGTGGCAGTGTAATGGCTGATGCGTGGCCATGTACAATCTGCAAAAAAGATGTGTTTTTATTCTATTTCATGAAGTATGTCATCAAATACTCATATTTGTCATCAAATATATAAGGAAAATGTATATCCCTTTACAGATAAAAGAAAAAAAATTTTAAACATTATATGGTTGAAATTGTATAATTAACATCTCAACAAATGACATGTTGTTAACATTTACTATAGAGTTTTGCATTGATGAAATGCAATTTAGCATACCACTGGATGTCAAGCCTCTTAACATTATGTACTCATTGCACATTTCTTACCAGTGATCACACTCCTCATCCTCATCCTCATCCACAAGGATTCAATGGAAAAGATCAAAGTAAATTATATACATAGATTATAATAACTACATAAGACTATGAAAATAGTTATTATTAACCAGCTTTACTAATACATTTTAAGTGAATGTCAAATACTGGTCAATGAATACATATTTGTAGATAACATGGCACATCTAATAGTCTGTGTTAATAATAATAAATTCAGGCTGTTTTTACAACCAAGTTTGCAATGTTTCAATACTTTTGTTCTGTAATTTGATACCAGTTGCATGCACCAAACTATTCCCTTTGCAAACACCATAAGGTATGTATACACCAGGCTGAAAACTACTCATATACACACTACAAATCACTACCATCAATGTGTATGGAAACTATACCCTTTACTAAAACTATAGCTACCATATTATTGCGTTCATTTAAGGCACTTAGTTATAACAGAGGAATTTCCAAAATCTAAAAACTGTGATTTGAAATAAAAGCATCTAATGAAGGCAGAAAGATTTGAAAATTCAGTCATCTTTCTATAATTAAACTACATTGTTGGCACATCATTCTTGTGGGAGATCAAGGATTTTGGACTGAAGGATAATAACAAAAATTATAAATAGAAACAGATCAATGTGATGGATGGAACTAACACCAATTTATAATTGTACAAATTATCTAAACTAATAAAATTTCTACAATTGTCTACTACAGATACTGAACCATTCATTCCTGTGGCTTCCAGAAAACACTATTCTTGAAGCTTGTTACTTTCAAGCCTGGCAGACTCCTTATAGCAGACTCCTTAGTACTTCAACACTCATTTTGATATTCCACCAAACACATTGGCAGCGGCCATCGTCACTTTCACTTTATAATCATACGATTATTGTCCCAACTTAGTACAATTTTAATTTAATATTGCGTGTAAAACACCACCATAAAGGCAACCAAGTTACACTCAGTCTATTGAACAAAGTTGAGTTGCTAAATGGTACTTTATAAAGGTTGTTCATCACAGCCTTTTAGTGAGGACAATGTTGCTACACCTACTACATATAATGAAATAAAAAAAAAACTTAAGTTTTAGTGATAATGATGCACCTAAATTAATAGTGGACCAAGAAACAATTTCACTTCACAGCATCAGAGTGAAAATTTTCTACTTCTAACTAGATTGATAAAGATCAAAGAAATCCTGCTTTAAAAATGTGTCCGCCTGACCATGTACACTTGAATAATCCTAATGGATACATGCACTGCAGTGACAACAGTACACTGACTAAACAGTTCAACTCAAAGTAAACGGAGCTGAGTCAGCTCACACATGTGTAGATATTGTACTTTGTTCCAACCAGATCAATCCAAAACTCTTGGGCAAAGCCAGTCTGAAGCTTGTCATATACATAGTTCAGTATATGTACAATTAAAATAATGTAAAATCTTAATTTAAAAAGTAAAATATCAATTCTTGGCTAATAGATGTTATTTATATAACCTCAATGTGAGATTCATAAAAAATAAATAATCATATAGCATCACAAACGTACACTGAACCATTGCAGCCACACGCCACACTACTGATCCACACTGGCAGTAGTAAGTAACTTAAAACTTATAGGCATTTTGATGAAAATGTTATGTTTCTTCCGCAACGATTGTGATGGTAAGCTTCCTGTTGGGCCACCTAAAAGTGGCTGGCAGTGCAACCTGCAGAGGAACAATGAGTCAATCAACCATACAGTATTCTCCCTTATACATTTCTAGTGCCGTAACTATGTGCTCCATATGTGCCTTTATAACCCAAAGCTATGACACCAGCATGCACTACTACTACTACTACTACAGTGGAAGGTAACCCAAGTGAGCATCCGTCTATGGCACTACTGTGGGGAATAACTGGCCTTTCGCAGCCTCCTTATGTTCTTATGTTCTTATAATGGCAGAAGAGACTCACCTCATCAGGGTCTGCCAGGTCTGCCAGGTCCTCTACCAGTGTGGGCAGGAAGTCATCGGGTATGAACACTTGCAGCCACGGCCCCCGGACAGCATAGGGACAGTTTGCCTCCACAAAGGCACCAGCCACAGCAGGAGACACCAGCGTCACTGCACTAACATCCACAACAGACTTGAAGGTGAAGTGACGGCCGTGTTTCAGTCGTCCTCTGTCGGGTGAAATGTTTTTTTTACACATGCAGGTTTTTATTCTTTTATTAATCATTTTCTAGTAAAAAATGAGTTCTGTACCATCACTTTATATGTTTAATATATTTAGGCATCACTAAATATATACAATTCTGCATCAAAACAGATGTGAACCAGTGTTTTAAGACCACAAAAGTATTACATGAGGTTTGTACATATAACCAGTCAAAAGAATTTCTGATGCATCATATTTTTGGGTGCTGTTCGATACACATACACACATATACATACACAAATAAACGCATAATAGACCAACAATATACATACACACATAATAGATCTACAAGACACATACACACATAATAAAGCTACAATATACATACACAAATAAACACATAATAGACCAACAATATACATACACACATAATAGACCTACAATACACATACACACATAATAAATCTACAATACACATAACAAAACTACAATTGAAAAATAAATAGACATGGAAAATAATTGTATGCCACTGTTGTGACCTCTGCTGGTGGCCACAACCTGTCCGCCTGTTACCTGAGTGCCAGGGGCAGCAGGGCGCCGGACTCCAGGTTGATGGTGAGGTGCAAGGACTCCAGTCGCCTCGTCACAAAGAGTTCAGCAGAGTCCGAGGTCGCCACATTACCCTCCATATTCCCTTCACTGATGGAAAAGAATGAAACTGCAAGGAGAGTGATTACAGGAACAAACCAAATATAAACCAAATCAGACATTGTGAGTAATAACAAGACATTAGAAGGGCGGTAAAGAGTAATGAGGCATCATATTCACCTTGGGTCCTTGCCACAGCCTTTGCCTCCGCCCCCCATGAGGCCTTTCTGTAGCGTTGTCTTGATCTGTTCACTCTCCACGTGAGTGATGCGAGGTAAGGTCTCACACTCAAGCTCTATCTGAGTCTTGGGTAAATATGTAGACAAAGGAGCCTGTCAAGGAAATATATACCTAGTCAATTATTCTTTAGATACGAGAACTGTTGCACGAGATGGAAAGAAACAATATTTTAATGAAAGGAAAATAAAGATCAAACCATTACACAGAAATTTTTCTTACACATGTGGAATATTATACTTGTTTTATTGACTCACATCTGATAAGTCCTAATAATGGGAACTTCTTGTTACTGTACTTTGTTAAAAACTTTCATGAACCTTAACACTTTCCACCATTTCAGTCAAGAAGTAAGAATTATTATCATCCTATTATCCTCACCAGGGAGCAGCCCAACTCTGTCTCCGCCCACACTATTCTGGAAGACACGCCCGAGAGATTCGATCCTTCTATTTCAATTCCATTCTCCACTTCCTCCGCAACAGACGGTTCCAGTTCATAGATGCTTTCCCCTCGGCGCATGTCTGTCACCAGCCATAGACCACCTGCACTGTAACATGAAATCACAAAAAACTACTTCAATTCACTAATAACATGATGCACACACACACACACACACACACACACACACACACACACACACACACACACACACACACACACACACACACACACACACACTAACAAGAAAAATGATAACTTAAGAAGATGTATTAATGGTATGTAATGAATGTGAGAAGCTGTAATGCCAGTGATTTGAAAGGAAAAGGAAAGGCAATGAATATATGACTGACCAATGTAGTCATGAAGCTATCCAACAAAGAGAAAAATGTATAAAGACTATTCTTATGATAGCTATCAAACAAGTACAGGACAATACAAAAAATACATACCTCCCTACATATATATATATAGGTAACCAGCAATACAAGTGGTCCTTTTTTCTTACATGTTATATTGACTTTGACCGATTTTCCATTAGGATAAAAAAACAAAAATAAAACACTGGTTGGAGTCTCACCTGGGCATCCTCTTCATGATGTCCAGCACACCCACACCATTCCAGTGTTGTGCCGCCCTCAGCTCCTCCGTAGTGACGCCCACAATCTGGACAAACTGCACACCACCATTAGGAGTGCCCACGGATCCCAGCTGTGGATCCTCAGCCATCAGCATGTGTTGCACCCGGGACTCACTGTTATCAAGGGGGCAGTGCCAGGACACATGATCACCCACACACAAGATGGACTCTGGAGGGGATCCGTGGTTTTGTTTTATGGTCATTAGTTTCATTAGTAGTAGTGGGATGGATGTCAAAAATGTAATAAATGAGGTTGTAATGAGGATGAGGTTTTTGGCATTGGTTACAATAGTCTAACTTTGAAGAATGGGTTGTTAGTTTGCACCATATATATATATGCCTTATAATTACTTCACCTTTCAAATAGACAGTACAAAAGAGTGTAGTTCATTAAAAGGCATCATGGTTATCCTCCCTACATATGGTAAAGGTAAAGTGTTGGCTGTGTGTAGGTGCAAGTGTTTATCTCCCATCACATTGGTCTTTGAGCCTGTGGTGGAAATTAATCCGTTACCCCGGGACACAGGACCACTGTGACATCTGAGTTTCCACAATTTACCTTCCTCAGGTTTCCCTAGCTACCCATTTATCAACCAACCCGTTTGGGAAGATGATCATCTGGATGATCTGTGTGCCGCCTGTCCTCGCCTGGGATCAAACTCGGGCCAACGGATTCGTAGTCAGAAGCACTAACCACTGCACCACTCAGAGACATATGCCACAACACTCAAATCAGGTATTTTCTACACAAAATCCTGGATTCAAAAAAAGGTTTCCAGGACTTAAAACAAGAAAACAAATAATGAAATATGGATATAAATGACAGTGCATCCGGACCTGATTGAAAGACATATTTTGCGAGGGCTTGCATGATGGCGGCGGGCCAGGTTGGAGGGCTTTTCTCCCCTTCCTCCCTCTTGAGCCGCATCGTCAGCTCAAATCCAAACCCGCTGGGACCCTCAGGACCTGTCTGCTCATGCACTCTGCCATCACCGTGCAGGTCAGAGCAGCCAAAGCTGACGGAACAAGATGGAGTTGGTGAGAATGTTTGCGACAGATTAAATAAATTCATTAATACTTTTGTGCATCATTTAAATAACTGACAGGTTTTCACAAATAATTTATGGGTTGTGTTTATCAATCATTATTTATGTCTTAATCCTATATGTTGGTATAACAATATCATTATATATATGCTTCTTTGCTTATTCTTCCATTTCCTATCACAGCCCTAAAATAACTCCAGCAGCTTTCATTTATAAGCAGTAAAATATTAAAGATTTTGCTCAACCTAACACACTGCAACTCTGGACAACACATGTATGAGTTAAAACAAAACTTGACATACATTCATGCTACAAAAGGTGGAACAGAGGATAGAGAGATACATGTTAGGATTGCTTCGTTACCTCACGTAATGCCAGTGAGGCGGGATGTTCAACTTTGGGTTCCCTGGATTGGCATACATACTGATGTAGTCAAGGGGATCTGGCCCCCCTAACCTGCAAGAGAAATAAATACATTGTTAACTGTTGTTCTCATTTACACAGATCAGAATATTAATGTAATTTTGATGACTTCACAGATCAGATATACAACTAGAATGTAACAATTCTTGATGATGTGCACATGACTACCATTTAATGACACAATTTGGTTCCCTCACTGGAGTCATTGGCCAAATGTTATGTTTTCCATATTCAATAAAATTCCAAGGAAACCATAAAGAAATAACAGGATTCAAGTGATCAGGATGTCAATAGTTGCAAAGATATGATTAAAAATGAGCAACAAATGTTTCGTTCAACTTAAATGAATATACAAATAAGGAAAAAAACTGAAAAAAACAATAAACATCCTGACCAATACTTTAGCTGATAAGGTAAATATTAAAAACAAGAACATGAAAGAAGAAATAGTTTAACACATTTCCACCAACCCTACCCACTTGGACAAAGATCAGAATGTCCTTCCATCCATCCATCCATCCATCCATCCATCCATCCATCCATCCATTTTATATCTAGTTTTCTTAGTATTGAAAAAAACAGGAACGAACTCTGTTAATACTAATAATGTTACAGGATTCTGTTTCAAACGCAGAACTTTTAGGTAAATCTGCATAACTACTGCTCGTCCCCTATCTTCTTCTTCTCATTGGCTAACAATTATTTCATAGTAACATATAATCCAACATACATCAAAAAATAAACGGTCCCATCAAATTCCCAAGAAGAAGAAGAAGAAGAAGAAGAAGAAGAAGAAGAAGAAGAAGAAGAAGAAGAAGTAAGAATCACAATTTGTAGACTGGACTCGGTCGCGTGAAGCATCTAACTTCCAAGACGCTTTGCAGGGTAAATAATGGTGAGCACCGCCTGAAACCTTCACAGATGTGTTAAGTACAGTATATATAGTATGTAGGACTTCATATTTATATAGATATCGTCCGAGCAGTAGTTATGCAGAAATACCACCTTTAATAACGTTAAGAAGTCAGTAATAAGCCTAGTAATAACATTAGTAATAAGGTTTCAAACGGAGACCTTTTATAACATTAATAAGATATGGGTCAAGGCAATAATAAGACAAGTAATAAAACAAGTAATAAGATGATTAATAAGGTTTCAAACGCATACATTTTATAACGTTAATAAGATGCAGGTGGACGCAGTAATAAGCCGGGTAATAAAACAAGTAATAAGCTAAGTAATAAGCTAAGTAATGAGCTAAGTAATAACACGTGTAATTAAACAGTTAATAAGGTGAGTGAGTAGGCAGCATCCATTACCAGTACTTGAGAAGGGCTGTAACTTGTAGAGGGTTGGGCTGGCCGGGGTACAGTTCACTACAGCGAGCCAGCACCGCCTGTAGACCCCCTGGCACTACAGCAGCTCCTCCTCCCTCCTCTGTAGCTTCAGCACCTCCCCCCGCGGCGCCCTCACCCTCCCTCCAATCCATGGCGTGGTGTACTTCCTTGCCTCGGTCTGCACAAATTTTCTCTCTTCCTCAGGCTAAATGCAAGTATAAACTCATCAATTCTGAAGGGAAAAACAGTACGCAGTTACACTTTAAAACAAAAGAGGATCGAAATTTTATGTTTGTGTTCTTTATTGGTGTTTAAGTATAGGTTTGTAGGATCTTTATGAGTTTGGATTTTGTATATGTAAATGGTTTGTATATTTTATTGTGTCTTAATATAGCTTCCCAGACAAACTTTGTATCCTTTTATAATGTGGATGTAGTAGATGTCTCAGGTTGCTGGGTACGAGATGTATATGTTTCCTCATGTAATATTCACGTGACATTCATTTCTCACAGTAATTCGATAATTTCATCCACTAATACTAAATAAAAGGATAGTACATAATGCAGATAATGTAAGCTTTATAAAATGAACAATCCTTCCAGACCCCTCCTGTATATACTGTCTATGTAGGAATAGCAATTTTAAGCATGCGTTTTTGTGCTCGATCAACCTCCTTATCATGTAAAAACAATAAAAATAACTACAGACAACAACTAACAATGTATTCAAACAGCTACGGTACAAACTACAGACAACCTTGAGTCTGGCTGAGGCAAGGCAACCAAACACCTTTTTTTTTATACATGCTTCCCAATATGATCATGTATGTGTAACGCGTATCCACCTTTACGGATTTACTACCTTCCTAAGAGGATTTCAAAGTACGCCCATAAGTTAATCATCTTTCCATTGTTGTTAGTTTGTGAATTCTTCTTTGTGTATTGCTATTATTATATCTCAAATGCATACATCCATATAGTTTATAATGACCATTTCCACGGAACCAATGATTATTACGTCTTTATAGATGTATGTTTGCAACTACCATCATCTTCTTCAGCCTATTCAAATTTTGCTCAAACATAGTAATTTTTTATATATTGTGCATAATGTTTGTGTATAATAGTTACACCTCGTTTAGTTAGTATCATCGCCTGCATAAATATAACATAGTTAACGTTGTGAACTACAACACATATTCTATTGCTGAGAGAAAATAAGTAAAACAGCATTGACTTAAGTATATTTAACTATTTCATTGAACCCAAGAAACCGCATGAGATAAGAAACATGGATTAATCTTGGCAGCAGAATTAAGGTGAAGATATTTTGACTACAATACAAAAAAAGTGGACATGGGCAAGACACATCATACGCGAACAAATATATGTTTACAAAGTTACGAATTAATAGTCCCGTAAAACATGTGATGGTGTTTGAACGTACACTTTGCACTTGGAAAAGGATCCAGAAACTTATAACTCCCAAGTAAACAGTCTGTAGTCTTGGAAACAAACAGTCACCTCGGAGGCACCACTACTCTAGAGGAACTATTGGAAGGAAGAAGCTTCGAGAAATGCCACACGTTACTAAAAAAGGAAATGGCGTTTATTCATTATTCATCTGCATTTGTTTATTCTTTTTAGCCCCGAAAATAAACAGACGCTTCCGAGAGAGAAAGAAAGATAGGGTGCTAAGATACACACATCGTCCTGAGGAACACCAGCAGGTCAATGCCTTCAGAAACAGGAAGTCCTTCTGCAACAAAGCGACATTCTTTTTTTATTTTCATTAGAAAGTAGTAATATCATTTGGCAATTTCCTTTATACTATTTATGTAATGTTTAATACTTCATTTCTTACTTGAAAAAAAGTTTCGATCGTTACATTAGTTCTTTGTGCACGAAGTTGTGGCAGCATTCAGACGCAAGGGTGAGGCGTCGTCACTGAAAGGATTACAAGTACTACTACCACAAACATGAGGCTTCCACCTTCAAACTTTTTCTTTCTCTCTCATATTTGGCTTCCACCTCGTAGTTGAAGTCGTGACGAGATGATGAAAAACACATGATTATCTACCATGAATCACACGCCATGGCAGCTGAAAGTGACTTGAAGGAGGATGTAAATGTGTTTTATGATTTCCATCCTTCCAGTTACATCCCTTCCTCTGTCCTGCATTACTTCCTTGAGACCAGACCTGCAATACCCACACTCTAACAAGACAGCAGAAGCCTTAAATGAGTAAGTCAACAAACGCTGGTTCTCCCCGCGGCGTATAGCTCCTTACACCCGGAATATCGTGCTTTCATTGTGTGACGGCCCTTTCTTTGTTATATGTATTACGTTTTCAATACTTATTTCAAATGTTATTGAATGTTTCACGTCCGGTAGTGTGATGTATAAAAACACGATTATTTTCCCTTTGTCCTTAAATAAGTCTTGTGATCCTGCTTACTTTTGTGTTTTATACTAAAATGAGGAGCTGTCACTGTGAGGGTGAATTGTTACTTTTAGCTTGTCGTGAGTTTCGTTGTGTGGTCAGTGACTCGTACTAAACATGAACTAATTACCAGGTGAACACAATTGTAAGATCTGTTAAAGTTATCGTGATGGTAAAGCAATCCTTTGTGGTGCTTCGGAGGGTTGTGCATCGCCATAATGCTTCTCTCTGTTGGTTGTCTTTTGAAAATGTATTGTGAGCGACGGCACCTTGGGGATGAGCCCCTTTGTACTCCCTGATTGAGTCTGAATGTACACTGCTGTGGTGGTTTAGTGAGGCAGTCGTTGGTGAGGCAGTCGTTGGTGAGGCAGTCGTTGGTGAGGCAGTCGTTGGTGAGGCAGTCGTTGGTGCTAGCCTCATGATATTTGACTCATGCTTCCAAACAACCACGAAGCACCAGCTGCTTCTTCACTCATCGTGAGAGGACTCCTTGTCATCAGCCGAGACAGTTGGTGCCACATTCTTCTCATCGTTTTCTACCTGGTCCAGAAATAAATGCTGCTCGTGGACTTCCATTCCTCCTCCGCTGGGCCGAAAGGGTTTATTTGGTGAGTGTTCCTGTGTTCTCATAGCACAGGTTGGGGTGCCATCCTCGCGTCGCCGTCCAACGGTTGTATAACGATCGCGTGGCCGCTGCACACTCACTCACGGCGCCTCAGGCTGCCGCTCCAGGGGGAAATGTGTCCCTCTGACGGCGATATTACTATTGATATTTTACAGTTAGTAGATTTTGCCTTTGTCGTTTTCAGAAACTCTTAAGATGTGACTGTAATGACACAACTCATTATTTGTGTCAAAGCAATGTCTGCTCACTGATTACCGTGAGTGAGTGAGGACTGAGGAGCGGCAGCACGAGGAGGGGTGGTGGAGGGAGCGGCCTCGCCAGCACGTGTTGGTGAATTAGGAAGAGGCACGGGCAGGGACCCCGTTACTAAGACACGTACAGAGAAAACCATCACCACAGACCTCGAAGCTCCTCCACCACCTCTGCAATGATTCCTTACAACCATCAGTGATATGAAAATACTGACTTTTATTCTGCTTCTTCATAAACAAAGGCTAGGGTAGGTCAAGGAAGGCGTGGGTTGGGGAGGCGGGAAGGGGAGGCATGACAGCTGCGTACCCAAGATGTGGCACGCGCGTTAACCCTCCCCACCCCCAACCCCACCCCCACCCCATACGCAACTCCCTCCCCATAACTTGGGTTGCAGATTAAGCACAACCACAAAGCACAACCTTACGTGACTATACATTCGTTGCTACTAAACTACGTAAGACTGGAATGAAACCGAGGAGACTCCGGATTGGTTGTCGTCATTCTCCTGAACACAAACCTGAAACACACCTACTGAGGGAACACAACCATAATAGTAAAGCCTCAATAAGGTAACCTGCCTCCCTCACCCTTGTTCTCCGTTACCTCGAAGTGAAACAAACCCGCGTCTCAACACCATTATGCTACCCAAAGTTTCACAGCTGCACGCGGAGCTCAAAGGCGGACACAAGGAGAGGCAGCTGGGACGGCAGTCTGGGAGAAGATAAAAATTGTCGGTAACCCTTAGAGCGACGACCTCCCCAGCTGTTGAGGGAAGGTCGCTGGCTGGCTGAGAGAGAAGAGGCGGGGACCAAGAGGAAATAAGAGGGAGGTGGGAGGGTGTGTGCCGGGGGCCAAGATGACAGGTCCAAGACATCGAAGGAAGAGAAGGGCGGGCGCAGGAACAGAAGGAAGGAAAGCATTGTGAATATGATGGCGGAAGTGAATGAATAGTAACAGAAAAACACAATTTGTTCAAGTAACAGTTTGAGGGATAAAGAAGGAAGGAAAAGAGCCAGGTGGAGGGGAGCCAGCCTCGTGTGGTGCTCCAAGAATAAGCCTCATCCATCGAGCAGCTCAACCGGAACAAGACAATGCACCTCCTCAATGCACCTCCTCAATGCACCTCGACCAAACAGAGCGTTGGGTCCACTTCATTATGATCGTGGCCTGCGGTAGGTTGCGTTAATAAAAAGGCTTTAAATTCCGCTAATACAAGTTCTAAGGTAACCAAGGAGGGCGAGCGGGCGGACTGCTGAGAGCGGGAAACAGCTGAAAGGAACATTTTACGCGGGAAAGTTGTCGTTTGCCGCCATAACTGAGACATTCGGACCGGACATGACGTTAGTGGCAAGGAAGTGTATTTATACTATGCGTTGCAGCTGAACGTCTGCCACAAACTGACGAATCATGTACAAACAATACAAATAAACATAACATTGAGGTCGACGAGGCTTCTGCTTGCCCTCCAGAATTGTACTAAGAGTCATTTTCTAACATCCAACACTTCACGACACATTCACGATCACCAATCATCATCACAGCAACATGGATCCCTAAAATGATTACCACGAACCATTCTCAGCTCTCTCAGATCACCGTAGTCACACACAAGGACACACCAAACACAGACCATCAAGAGTGTTTAGAAAGGAGAAGCAGAAGGAGGAGGAGGAGAGGGGTATAAGCAAGCATCACAGACCACAAAGACCTCTTGACACCTTTAATAATCACCATCCATCCATCACGTGAGGCCAGGCAGCGCAGACCACAATGAAGCAATAGGACCAGTGACGACCGCATCATCAGACCACATCAGACCACACCTCAGCCCTCCTAAGGACACAGTCGGCGCTACTCAAGTCATAATGAACATCTGTTTCGCCTCAGGGTGGCTGCAGGATCGCGTGGCGGGTTCAGGGGGGAGCGGGGGGGGCATGGGCTTGGTCACGTGCGGGCGAGCTGGGTATTTCGTGGGCGGGAAGCGAGTATGTGGGCGGTAAAGTAAGGTTAGGTAAGGCAAGGCAGGTGAGGGAGGCGAGCGGCTGGACTTAAGGATCCCTGCAACTACTTCCTCAATTACTGATTTCCTGGTAGCTTCCCGGGAATAGTTTGGTGGTGGTTATGACTACCTCCGCTAAGGTGGTGACTGAGGCGATAAGTAAAGGTGATGAGGGTAGTGATGAGCTTGTAATGGCAGGGTAGGAAGGGGAGGGAGGAAAGGAGATGGTGTGCAGAGGGGAGAGGGAGGAAGGGGATTAATTAACTGCTTTGCGAAATTAAGTATAAAGAAGATGCAAGGGATGATTGAACTGTGTGAGGATGTGATGAAGTTATGGAACTGATAAGGATGTGATGTTGGGTGATGAGGAAGATAAGGTGAATGAGAAAGATAAGGTGAATGAGGTGGTGGTGATGGTGTTGGTGTTGGTGTTGAGGAATGTTTGGTGTTGAATGAAGGGAATAAAGGAAATTAAATGTTCGGTATTTTCTTCTTCTTCTTCTTCTTCTTCTTCTTCTTGTTATTATTATTATTATTATTATTATTACTATTATTATTATTATTATTATTATTATTATCATTACTATTACTATTTTTCTTCTTCTTTGGGGGTAATAATTTGTATCATTATTGCTTCTCTTGTCGATGTTGTGTCTTAAAAATAGTTGTCATTCTTCAAGTACATTTTCAACATTCTTAACATATTCTCTCTCTCTCTCTCTCTCTCTCTCTCTCTCTCTCTCTCTCTCTCTCTCTCTCTCTCTCTCTCTCTCTCTCTCTCTCTCTCTCTCTCTCAGACGCCCACGCCCACACCCTCCCCTATACCCTGCCTACCCTGCCTACCCTACCCTGCCATACCCTGCCACTTTTCACTCCTAATCACTCGGCCATGTCACCTTCCCTTGTGCCCTGCCTCCTCCTTCCTGCCAGGTGTCTCCTCTCTTCCTCCTGCTCCTCCTTCACCCTCCCTCTACTCATATCTTTCTCTCCCCCCCTCCTCTTCTCTCCTCCTCTCCCCCACCTCCTTCCTTCTCCCCTCGATGTCTCTTCCTTCCGCCACATGGATCCGCTCTACCACCCACACCTACACCCACCCACACACACACACACACACACACACACACACACACACACACACACACACACACACACACACACACACACACACACACACACACACGATTCAAGTCTTGCTGGAGTGTGAGGTTTATGAAGAGTTGCAAATGGCTGTGGTGAGGGGAAAAGAGGAGTGTGGTGAATGCAGGTAGTGTGGTAGTGTGGTAGAGGGGGGGGAGGGGAAAGTACTGGTGGTTGAAGAGTGTGGTGGAAACAGGAATTATGGTTTGGTAAACAGCCGAAGGAGGAATAAAGGAAGGCGTGTCTGAGGACGGAGAGGAGGGCGTGACGTGGGCGTGGGCGAGGGGATGGGGGTGGAAGAGGGGGTGGAGGGGGGGTGGGGGTGGATCTCCAGGTGTGGCGGGAAGGAAGGAAGTAAGGAAGGAAGGAAGAGGGTCGTTCCCCTTCTCTAAACACCCGCCCTTCCTTGCCTCCCCTCACCTCCCCTCCCTTCTCCTCCCCGGTCTTAGGACAACAACCCCTCCAAAGCAGTTTCCTCCTCCTCCTCCTCCTCCTCCTCCTCCTCCTCCTCCTCCACCTCCCCTCACCCTAAAATAGCATTCCCGTTGAAGGAAGACTCATTCTTCCATTATCCATCCATTCATTCATGATCTTCCCCTTCCTTTTCATAACCCTTTCCTTTCTTCATCTCTTCATGTCTATCTTCCCTTCCCCTTACATTTTGCTCTTATCTTATCTTATCTTATCTTAATTTGCCTTCCCATGACATGCAACAAAGCGGAAGTATTTTTTCCAAACTTAGGATTGCAAATATGTGTTGTAAAATGTAACTCGTACTCTCCCTCCCGGTGTCTCTGTCCTCATGAAACTTAGATGGCCTTAAAGTTGCCAGAAAACACGTGACTGATATGAGGGGAAGTGTGAGGGGAAAGTAGAGGAACGAAGTCAAAGAAAGAAAGAGAGAGCAAGGGGAGACGGTAGAGAGAGGGTGGTCGCAAAAAAAGTGTAGACTAAGAAACTTGAGGGGAAAGGAGTGAGGAGTTTGGCAAGAGGCAGGGGGTGAGGGAAGATATCATTATCAAAAGGGTGACGGGGTGAGGGGTGAGTATGAGGGTAAGGGTGAGGGGTGAGGATGAGGGGCGGGGAAGAGGGTGTGTGTGTGTGTGTGTGTGTGTGTGTGTGTGTGTGTGTGTGTCGCCAGTAACCGTTACCGGCGTGCCCATACATTCCACGGCAGCCTCGACTCTTTTGTTTTTCTTGTGAGGGTATTGAGGGTGCCTGCTGGCGACGACGAGAGCCTCCCCCCCCACCCCCCACACCTCCCTTATCCCTCTTCAGTGTGTGTGTGTGTGTGTGTGTGTGTGTGTGTGTGTGTGTGTGTGTGTGTGTGTGTGTGTGTGTGTGTGTGTGTGTGTGTGTGTTTAACAGAAGCAAAATTTCAGTTACGTTTCAGGCTAAGGCTCATACATTATTCTGAAGTTATTATTTTAAGTATTATGAAGAAAAAGACCATTCGGGGTGTGTGTGTGTGTGTGTGTGTGTGTGTGTGTGTGTGTGTGTGTGTGTGTGTGTGTGTGTGTGTGTGTGTGTGTGTGTGTGTGTGTGTGTGTACTGGCATGTATGTATGTATGTATGTATGTATGTATGTACGTAAGTATGTATGTGCACAGAGAGCAGCACGTGCCTTCTGATCAGCTGTCTCCCGTCCAGGTGAACATGTCGGATTTAAAGACCCTCTATACCCCTAACCCCCCCTTCCACCACCCCTTCTCCCCACCAACCCCTAACCCCCCTCCCTTGCCCCCACCACCCCCTGCCTCCCTTTCTTTCTCTTCATTACCACTCACTACCCAACCTCATCCCTCCGTCACTCCCACCCCGTCACACGTCACCGTAACACTCCTTCCCCCTCCTCCACTAACGCTTCCCCTCCCATCATCCCTTGCCTTACCCTTCCCCTCTTATCTCAACCAACCGTCTTCCCTCTCCCCTCTCGCCTCTCCCCTCCCGCTCCATCCACGCCCACCCCCCACATAACCAACACACATGTGCACGCGGCACGTGGCACGTGGCTCACATCTGTGTGGCAGCACGTGCACGAACATCTGTACAAAGACGTTATCACTCTACTCTATACCCACTGCACGTTAAGCACCACAACACCACAACTGTACACCACAACACCACAGCTGTACACCACAACACCACAGCTGTACACCACATAAACGCTAACACCATCACCACCCTAACACACCACACTCCACCATCACCACCAGGCATCACCATCACCTCATCAACACCACCACATTACTCCACATCACGTCACTCTACCTGTCAACACCATATAAGCCTCCACATTCACCACCACAACACCACACCACCACACCACACTACACCATCCACAACACCACTTACACCACACCA
>JAXIVD010002960.1:45000-50000 GCA_036785275.1 Cancer borealis
TTCTTGACTAAAAAAATAGTTGTACAATGTTGGTGATTTAGACAGTGAGTTAAGGGAGTAAGGTTTTCTTTTCATAAATTTTCCTTAACAGTACTGTATATAGAGCAGCTCATAAAGGTACTTCATTCAGGGCTCACAAGTCACAACACCAACTTAAGACACAGATCGATGCCATCTAACGTGAACAAAATAAGGAGGAACAGTTGAATGTATTGAAAGAGATTAGCATTGTTCTCTGGAAGGTGGTTTCTATATATAAAAAAAACAAGAACAGTTCCCTCAAGACAACATCTTCACAGAACAAAATTTCGCTAAATCAACAAGAAAACAACAACAACAACAACAACAACACTTACCACTTAGCAACAGGGCCGCCATAGCCAAGGAGGAGGGTGGCATGGGTTGGGGGAAGGTGGGGTAAGGGCAGCTCGGCCTCCTAAGGATGTGGTGGGTCAGGTAGAGGAGGAGGAGAGGACTCATCAAGCCGCCACGTCGTCAGCTGCAGCTTCCATCACCACCGTCAGTCAGTCAGTCAGCACCAAGACGTGATCCTGAGGTAGAGGCAGTTTGGTGATGCTTGTAACAACATTTATATACATGTACTGCAAGGTTAAGCATGTTCTGGATTCATACATTGTTTACTTAAAATGGAAAAGGTCTTGAGTGTCTACCTGTGACCTCAGTGTGTTCTTAAGATCATTATCCTTCTATCCCACATCTGCTGAGCGTCTTCCACTCATACACTAACTTATTAAACAACACAATCCTTGCCTGTCTCCCTTATTTTCTCTCTGTCACCATACACAGACTCTACACCACATCATGCACCATAGTACACACACACACACACACACACACACACACACACACACACACACACACACACACACACACACACACACACACACACACACACACACACACACACACACACACCATTCCCTCTATCACCATACATACACAACACAAGTTTTTACTCTCATACCCTCACAATCATCCTCATTCCACATTTCTTCCACCACCACACTCACTCCACTCCTCACTCCACTCCACTCCTCACTCCACACACATCGGTAACCTTAAGATCTTGAACTCCATAGTCCTGTTAACCTTCTATGTGGGGGTGTAACTCAGAGGTAGAGTGCTCGCTTCGCATGTGAGAAGTCCCGGGTTCAATCCCCGGCACCTCCAAGTAGCTCCTTGTTTTACCGCCAAGAACGCGTCACGAGACCGGATCAGAGAGGAGCAGCGACGAGAATGAATGAGAGGAAGAAGGTTCAAGGTCCCGTAAATATACTTTTTTTTTCCAAACGATAGGAATGTGCGTTTACCTTATATATATATATACACACACACGTGTCTAGTACTGTACCACAACCATGTGTGTCGGACGAGTGTGTAACGTATAGCCGCGAGACTGCAACAGACTCCCATAATTGGAGAAGAACCTGAGTTTTCAGAGTTGGCAGGAAAACAGTGCTACGGGAGCCACAGTGTAGGTTATGAATGGAACTCATAAAATATTACACATTTCCTAACTAATAATACCATATGGAAGTTAAATATAGACATAGACAAGATAATGAAATACATTTTGCTAATAATGATAATGATGATAATAGTAATACTAATAGTAATAATGATAAAAATAATAATCATAATAATAATAATAATAATAATAATAATGATAATAATAATAATCATAATCTTAATTTATTTAGTCTTACTTTATCTATTATTCATCTATCAATTTATTCACTTATTTTACGATAACTTGCATATTTTCAATAGGTGGCAGCAACACACACACACACACACACACACACACACACACACACACACACACACACACACACACACACACACACACATACGACGCACATGTTCTTGTAAGAGCTGCATGCTGTTCCGGAGCCGCAGGTTGCCGACCGCTGCGACAGAACAACATAAGCCCGTGGAACCCTTCACACGGAGCACTAACCCTGGTAACCCGCTCACCACACCACGTTGTCAAGCTGCTGCCTCGCGCGTGTCCCGTCCCGCTGATGCACAGGAGTCACGTTTTGTAGATTTGTATTTTGTATTGGTATAGTTTATATATGTTTTGTTCCTATTGATATCTATATATTTTTTTCTATTGTCGTGAAATAACTTATAATGTAATGGGATTGAGGGATGTGAGGGTAGGGGAGAGGAGACAGCATTATCTCTCTCTCTCTCTCTCTCTCTCTCTCTCTCTCTCTCTCTCTCTCTCTCTCTCTCTCTCTCTCTCTCTCTCTCTCTCTCTCTCTCTCTCTCTCTCTCTCTCTGTGTGTGTGTGTGTGTGTGTGTGTGTGTGTGTGTGTGTGTGTGTGTGTGTGTGTGTGTGTGTGTGTGTGTGTGTGTGTGTGTGTGTGTGTGTGTGTGTGATTCATGGAGTGGCCAGATAAGTGTCAGATAAAAAATGTATGTCACCTGATTCAATGAACTGAACGTTATCATGTGATTGAAAACTAACTCTTAACCACCTACTCAAGGCATCCACTTACTGAACTCATCCATCCACTTATTCATCGTATCCATCCACTTATTCAACACAGCCATCCATTTACTGAATTCATCCATCCCCTTACTCAACGCATTCATCCACTTAATTACGCAGCCACAATCGTAAAAAAGAATATTTAAACTTGAATCCGACTGAGAAGCACGATATATTAAGTCAGAATCTGTATTATACGTATTAATATTTTGTTGAACTTTCTGTAATCAAAAAGTTTTACATCCACCTTTGAGACACGGGATTCAAGATGAGATTCTACGTAATATTCTGAACTTTCCGTAACTAATGTGAGTTTTGTGAGTTTAACCATATTACAAAAACGCTGAATCTTACTCACAAATATATGTTTATTTTTTATTTTTTGTGTTGTGTTCATATCATATAAATCTTGAAATCTTGATATATTACGAAGTGTTTCCCAAATCACTGAAACACAGAGGATCGTAAAACAAAGTATCGTCTCACAATCATATAAACAGAGCTTTTTATTCTTTCTACATAATTTACCAAGAATGCCTCGCAGTAAAGAAACTATTGATTCCAACAGAAAACGGAGATACCACTCAAAGGAGGAACATATATAAAGGTAAGAATACACTACGTATAGCAAGGTCCTCTCTCTCTCTATGTTTACCTACACCTCGTTGAAAGTAAGGTAACATTTGAGAGTGTGCGATAAAAGTGAATGTATTGGAACTATAGAGGAAGTAAAGGAAGGGAAATGACTGGTGGGTGGGAATAATGTATGTTAACTGTCTATAAAGGAAAATAAATGGAATGTATGTAGGAGAATAAATGCAAATATAATGAGTATGGAAACGGTTCGCAAGCCATGGGAGACGGGAAGGGTGGAGGTGCAATACATTCTCTCTCTTTCTTTCTTTTATTTTTTTTCTTTCTCTCTCTCTGTGCTGGCTTGAGAGCTTGGTAAAAAAAGAATTCTCTAATTAAAATCGAAAGAGATCCGCGGCCATTGTACTGCAAGAGGTGAAGCAGAGGCGGGACAACGAATTTTCATCCCTAATCATTGTTATTCATTTCCATTCATTGCCATTGACCGGTTCACCCGTGCTGGGCTAGAACAAGGGAAGGGGGGAGGGGGGGTGATGGAGGGGGGGGGGGAAATAAAAGTCTGCCAGCCAACCATTGTGAGACGAAAAGAACAGCAGCGGCGAACATTAGTAGGCTGGGAAGGTGTGTGTGTGTGTGTGTGTGTGTGTGTGTGTGTGTGTGTGTGTGTGTGTGTGTGTGTGTGTGTGTGTGTGTGTGTGTGTGTGTGTGTGTGTGTGTGTGTGTGTGTGTGTGTGTGTGTGTGTGTGTGTGTGTGTGTGTGTGTGTGTGTGTGTGTGTGTGTGTGTGTTGCAGGGGGAGAGTGTCACCCCCCTCCCACCTACATGCAATAAGGAAGCACCGAGCACAAACATGAACCTTATTATAGACATGAGAAGGAAGGAGCGGCGGTAATGGAAGGGCAATGGAAGGAAGGGCAATGGGAGGCAGGGCAATGGCAGGGAAATGGAAGGGAAGGGTATATCAGGGCAAGATTCGCTGCTACTTGCTTCATAACCTAACCTATCTTAACCTAACCTAACTTAACCTAACCTATCTTAACCTAACCTAACTTAACCTAACCATAACATTTCTCTACTCACTGTTACACGTTGAAGGTTTTGTGGACGCGTCACGAATCTTGTGTAGCGTTATAACAAGTAAACATTCTTATAACAGGATAAACTGTCTCGTTAGTCTGGCAATCAAGTCATTTATTTTCTAAGTCCCTCGTTTGCTATGTCTTGGCGAGGACGCTGAAAGGTGTTACTATAGAAAAACCCAAACCAGTTGATGTTCAAGAAAGTGACAAGATATAAAGAATGAAAGAGCAGCGATTCAGACCACAAATTACATACAAAAAAAGATGAATATACAGTAAGCCCGACACTTAGGCAACAAACAAACACTAACAAGCACAGTTAAGATACAAACTAGCAAACTAGAGATGTAACGGCCTTCCTTCCCTCGTTTAGATAGTTAGGATCTTATGAAGAAAAGTAATGATCATAGAGAATCAAGGTGTATCGTGGTGAGGTAAGGTGTATACGTAGAACCGCTAAGTCACAGGATTTAGTAAGACACTCTTCCAGATTATCACTCCACGATTTGATACGACCAGCCAGCGCCTCCTACCTACCTACCCTCGACTTGTTCTGAGGGACGAGGGAGACGGACGGACGGACATAGGAAGCAAGGGTCGGGAACTGGTTAACTTATGATAGATAGATGATTGAGAATACAATAGAATAGATAGATAGAAGATAGATAGAAGATAGACAGAAGATAGATAGAAGATAGAGAATAGAATAGATAGATATAAGATAAATAGAAGATATAAATAGAAGATAGAAGGCATGGTAGGATTTGTTTAAGACCCATTTAAACAGCATACATACAACCATTTGTC
>JAXIVD010002961.1:5000-17500 GCA_036785275.1 Cancer borealis
ATGTATCTCCCTCTATCTATCTAGTTATCGATATATCTATCGATCTAGCTATCTATCTATCTATATGTCTATCTATTCATCTCTTTGTCTATTTATCTATCTTTCCATGTGCAGTATATTTGTATTTATTTATATGTATATGTGTCAACTTGTGTATCTAGACAGACAAGAATAACACACACAGTGTAGTCTAACTTGCGAATCATCTTCCACTGTTAACTAACCTAAACACAAACAAAATAACTCCAACAAAGTCCTACAGCTTAAAAACATTATCTTATGTGAAATTTTCCTTGTGTGCTTCACTTTATTCTGGGTGAGAAGCAGGTTCTGGGAATACCACAATGCACGCCTGCTTGAATGTCTTAACTTGTAGTTCAGGTTAAGATTTAATCTTTTAACACTGTAGTATTAGCAAACTTTTTTCTCTATTTGATGCATTACAGTGTGGTTTGTGCTGTTTAGTTATTCACAGCCACAAAATCATGTAATACAGGAATAGTGTTGGGCAACGCTTCTTAGAATATTAGCGGAGTTCCCTGCTTTCCTTCCTTTTCTAAAAAAAAAAATATATATATAGGAGAATAAAAAAAGTATGTTCTTCTCTCCGCAGTTTTTTATTTTTGCTTTACAAAACAAGCAACGGTGGTAGAATATCCATTGAATAAGTTTCTTGTGAAGGCTGTGGCCTATAAAAAAGATTTTTACTGGAGTTAATCTTCAGCACAGCACAGCCACAATGATTATTCTGTAGCATGGAGCGTCACTGCGCGCCTATAAACTTGCTGTTACTCAATTATTATTAGAGTAACTTTGTATCAGTTCCTGTACAAAAAACATTCGTTCATTCTCATTACCTCTATTACTAGAATACTATGTGGTATTAGCTATATATGTGATTTCTTTTCATATTGAACTCTTTTTTTATACCGTATATGTAGAGTCTCAATTTATGGTATACGCTGTTGTTTACGGGTTAAGACGGCAAAAAAAATCGGAAACTATTATATTGAAGAAAAAACATTAAAAGACAGCAGCATACAGAAAAGAGTGAACTTTGAGAGAATCTATTCACTACGCTGCTTGTTTATCGAATTATGATACTTGCATCCACTGCCTAAGAAGGGAGCAGAGGAGCGGAGCTGAGAACAGACAAGTTGACTGGTGGCTCACGCTGCACAAGATAGAGAAGAAAACAACCTACCGTTATATTACTAAACTAATAATGACAATCAAAAAGTAATATTTTTGATTGCATTGTTCGGTTAAAGATATTAGGTTTTATTCATTTTCGTGCAAGTCTTCATTCATGGTACAGGAACAGTGTGAGCTTTTTAAATTGGCTATTTGTACTTTAGCAATTTATTTGATAGAAAATTGTAGGTATGAATTATTGTTGCTTTTTTTTTTGTAAGTTGTATAAGTTGGTTGCTAGTCAAACAAAGGAGTATTACATGTACTTCCATCAGCGACTCTACTAACCTGTCAACCTTCCCACACTTACCTTGTCAAGCCTCGTCACGTCCCATGACTCTCACAAAGCAATTGGCATCAGCGTGATAACACTTCACTGGATGGACCACCAACGCTACCCACACACACGCACACACACACACACACACACACACACACACACACACACACACACACACACACACACACACACACACACACACACACACACACACACACACACACACACACACACACACACACACACACACACACACACACACACACACACACACACACACACACACACACACACACACACACACACACACACATACGAGATCAAAGTTTTCTCTTCCCTTCGTCCTTTTAATATTTTTCTTCTCGTATTCAAATATTATTTTTTAAGTTTTATTCATGACATCATGTTGGATGGGATGTTAAAGATTTTGTTCTTTTCACAGTGCATCTTTGTGTGTGTGTGTGTGTGTGTGTGTGTGTGTGTGTGTGTGTGTGTGTGTGTGTGTGTGTGTGTGTGTGTGTGTGTGTGTGTGTGTGTGTGTGTGTGTGTGTGTGTGTGTGTGTTTATGTATTAGTATGTGTGTGAGGTGGGTGGAGAGAGAGAAAAAAAATAGAGAGAGAGAAAGAGAGAGAGAGAGAATATATTTTCTTCCTCATCCTCTTCTTCCTCCTCCTCCTCCTCCTCCTCCTCCTCCTCCTCCTCCTCCTCCTCCTCCTCCTCCTCCTCCTCCTCCTCCTCCTCCTCTTCCTTTCCTTCTAATTCTCCTCCAATAGCTTAGTACAATTGAACTGTCTAGCAGGAACCAGTTAGTCTGTTGCTGATTGTATAACCTTTGTAATCCTTTGTAATCCTATTTGACTTTCCTCCTCCTCCTCCTCCTCCTCCTCCTCCTTCTCCTCCTCCTCCTCCTCCTCCTCCTCCTCCTCCTCCTCCTCCTCCTCCTCCTCCTCCTCCTCCTCCTCCTCCTCCTCCTCTTCCTCCTCCTCCTCCTCTTCTTCGTTCTTCAAAGCGTGTTACCAATCCCTGTCAACACGGCCTCAATTTCAATCCTTTCCACCACTGGGGTAAAAATGCACCTTATGCGACCCTTAATCGGGCTGGGAGCATCCTGACTCTACTCTTTTGGTGTTTACGAGACGCCCACCGTAATCATGGCGTGGCGTGGCTGAGGAAACTCTAACTATTTTGCATACTCTTTTTGCAAGCTACTTTTTTTCTCTTAAACTTTATCCTAATTTTGCTTGTCCTCTTTCTACAGAACTTCCTTACTGCCTCGTGTATAGTCTTAATACCTTAACCGATCATTGTTTTCTTGCAGTGTTGTAGGTGGTAAGACAATGTGTTAAGTGTTCGTGTGTGATCGCAGTTTCTTATACACGCTAACACATGCCCCTCCCTGTGTGATGGTCGTAATTCAACCCTCTGACCGCATCTTTCCTCAACCCTACCTCACGCCATAGCTAAACCTCCCTTCATCCCAGACCTTACCACTTTCTCACCTTATTCCACACCACGAAACCTCCCTTATTTCAAACGCCCTTATATCACCCTTTCCCTTGGTATAGTTTCCTTTGTAATCGGGTCAGCTCCTCCATCTCCCGTCACCCCTTCACAAACACAGATACACAGCCAAGAGCTACTGATGGTGGGGCGGCCTGTTGGGTGTTCCTCTCCATCTCAGTAATTGTAGGTCTGTCCAAAGCTGACTAATGAGGCCTCCTGCTCGCCGGCCGTGTTTCACCTTCACCGGAACGGACGGCAGGACGGGTTAAGGGACGTTTTTTAAGGGTTACCTAGGATATAGTCGCTGCAAGGAACGTTCTATGGTCAGGGATAACAACTGATCCATGCGCCGCGACCATCAACTAAAAAAGGAAAGAAAAAAACCACTTTATGGTTCCTTGAAATTATAGCTAAACACAATTTTTTTTTCATAGACATATATCTAGGAAGAAGAAAGAACTCACTACCAGCAGACAACAGAACCGTGAAGAACAGGTACGAAATCTGAACGAATGAAAAATAGAACTCCTACCTGCCCTGTCCTTTCTTCCCCTTCCAAAAAAAAAGAAAAAAAAAGGAAGTGGACCGACGCCTTAATTTACGCTTTGAACCCTGAAGACACACCACCTGAAAAAGGAATCAGATACACACGGCCAAGAACTCCACTTTGTACCACGACTCGCCCCTCACACCATGGTACACTGAGACCCAAAGAGAGTATATATGACTTCCAGGAACATCACAAGCATCCTCACCAGCCGCGTCTCCTCTGGATTACTGGTGACGTTTTAATTCGAGTTTGTACATTAATGGTGGTGGGTAATAATGAAGTAGTGTTCCTTATATATGCTTTTACGCTGTCACTCTTATTTTCTTGGTCACGGAAGGAGAAGGAGGAGGAGAAGGAGGAAGAAAAAAAGAACAAGAACAAGAAAACAAAAAAGAAAGAAGAGTAAAAACAAGAAGCAGTTGTATGGAATGAAGATGAAGAACAATGAAGGGAAAGAGGAGGGGGAAGAGGAGGAGGAGGAGATGGAGGGAAGAGTTAATCCTTTCAAAGCATTACTACTGCTATGGTGCTCCTGAGTTAAGGTTTCTGTGCATGATCGGTGCGTATCCTCCCCGCTGACACTAATTCTGCCCTCCACCCTCCCCTCTTCCCCTCCTTCCCTTCCACCCACCCCTCTTCCCCTTGCCTTTGCGCTACCTTAATATGTAGTAATTATTTTTTCCCCTCCTGTGCCATTTAACAGAGGCAATCCATTATCTCATTAAGTGTTCAGCAGTAATTAAGCGAGGATGACTAACGATCTCGAAGGTTGTTAAAAAAAGGAGTTTGGTTTATTTCTATTATTTTTTTCCCCCGCTGTACTGTCCCGGTAAATGGTTAAATGACTCTTAGTAACGGAGTAATTGTGGCCGTTGGTGATGTCTTAATGGTAATGACGGTATTGAAGGCAATCTCAGATCAGTAGAATCGTGTGTTGAATCAGCTTTTTGATGTGGTAGAATTGAAGGAACTCAGTCACGCGTCCCATAAACTGTGGGAGACCTCTGGCCCTTCTGTTCTGTAGGATGTTGGGTGCAGGCAGGAGGCGGTGAAGGAGCGGGTGAAGCAGGTTATGATGTGTTTTTTTTTTTTTGCACTGACTCGTGTACCATTAAGGATATGGCATAAGTACACGTCACTGTTGCATGTAGCGTCAAGCAGTATAGTCTAATGCTAAAAAATGAAAAAAGTAAAAACATACACGTATTTGCAACTTATCGATGCAAACTCACCTTAATCAAAAAAAAAAATAATGATAAAAGTACATGTATTTTTTTTTTCTTCAACTTTTTGTCTTGTTTTCGGTAGTAAGAGTTCCAGTTGGTAGTAATGAACCTCATCATTATGCTGCCCAACAGCCCGTGTAACCTGTCACTAGATTCTTACTCTCCAGTTTGAACATAATAATAAATTAAAAGTTACAAATGTTGCTATGCTAATGTTGGCGTAATGGCGTGCATATTACGTGTGTATTCTAGCGTGAAAATTAGGAACAGCTGAAAGTACTGGAAGGAAATTAAGAAAACAATTAGGAAAATATATCAGGCAACGCACATCCTCACGTCCTACTGCTCATTCTCATCCATCTTCCAGTCCTCGCTCTCCTCCTCTCCTCCTCCTCCTCCTCCTCCTCCTCCTCCTCCTCCTCCTCCTCTACATCCTCCTCCTCCTCCTCCTCCTCCTCCTCCTCCTCCTCCTCCTCCTCCTCCTCCTCCTCCTCCTCCTCCTTCAGAAACCGTCACGACCCCACAAACCTCGTTATTAACCTACATTATGAAGGAACAATTACGAATCATAAATTGTAATAACTTGTACCGTAATTGATTCCAACTTGACTGATCATGTGAAACCTTAAAGTTTTGCTTCCATCCTGTAAAATTATAATCCAGAAACTGGGAAGAATGCAGTACGTTCTGTGTGTGTGTGTGTGTGTGTGTGTGTGTGTGTGTGTGTGTGTGTGTGTGTGTGTGTGTGTGTGTGTGTGTGTGTGTGTGTGTGTGAATGTGAGTGGGTGAATGGATGGGTGACAGTGGGTGGAAGACGATAATGACGGTCGCTGAGGAGTACGTGATGTCAGAGGAACGATGTTATGAATGAGCATCTGAATGAACGGCTAGGTTCACCCCATCACAAAACTCTCTCTCTCTCTCTTCTCTCTCTTTATTTTTCTCTCTCATACTCACACACACACACACACACACACACACACACATACACACACACACACACACACACACACACACACACACACACACACACATACACACACACACACACACACACATACACACACACATACACAGACATACACAGACATACACACACACGCTGTGCTCATGATGCCTTTCTCTCGCCCATCTCTGATCGTCAAGTCTTGCTTGCTCTTTAGAAATACAGTGAATATAAATTTCCGTTCACATCCTTTCATGTCTGCCGACTGAGGTTTGTGTGTGTTGTGTTGTGTGGAAAGAGATATAAAGAGAGAGAGAGAGAGAGAGAGAGAGAGAGAGAGAGAGAGAGAGAGAGAGAGAGAGAGAGAGAGAGAGAGAGAGAGAGAGAGAGAGAGAGAGAGAGAGAGAGAGAGAGAGAGAGAGAGAGAGAAAGAGAGAGAGAGAGAGAGAGAGAGAGAGGAGAGAGAGAGAGAGAGAGAGAGAGAGAGAGAGAGAGAGAGAGAGATGGAAAGAGAGATAATGTTGAAGTGTTTGGGAGAAGATACTCTCAGCCAAGATATTCTCCAGCAGCCTTCACTTTCTGCTTACTCATATCTCTTGTCTCTCCATTATGGTCATATATATCAGAGTCTCCACAACCTAAACCCCCTCAACGCAACGCAACATGAATAGAACAGTTGATGGGGGAGGGAAGAGGGGGCATCGCGAGCTACGTTCACTGTATGTATATCTTGAACACCTGGCTTGGTCTTGCAGCACGATCTTCACTCTTTCTCCTTGGACACAGGGTTGTTGCATAGTCCAGGTAACCACATTCACCTTCCTGCGTTGCCTTAGGTATTCCTTTACGGACGGACAGGTGAGTTGGCTGGGTGCCTGCCACCCTCGCCAAGATTTGAACCCAGGCCAATAGTCAACGGGTTTGCAGTTCGCCACGCACTGCACTTGCACGGCGCTCACTGTGACGAAAATGACAGACACACATGACGATGACACGGTGTAGCATTTGAAGATATTTTGTTTCCTCATAAAGTAGTAAAGGATAAGATTATATGTCATTCAAAGATTTATTTCAAACAGCTCAGTACATAAGAGGTTTAGAGTTTGGTGTTGCATCAATTTGTATTCATCATTAAAGGTCATTGTATTGTCTCTTTCTCTGTAATACAATGCATCATTATTATTTTTTCCTTATTTCTTAAGCGATAATCTTGTTACTGACCATCAGCGTGTGTAGCCGTGTGTACTCCCGCCACTCTCACCTTCCCACCATCCAAAGCCGCCAACCCCACCACATTCCCGTCCCCTGTAATCACCTGTCTGTCGCCGGCGCATGCAACCTCACCTTCTTCATGCTTATAATTGTGCGCCTTACCTACCTAACGCCGTGGCTGTACTCATTACCACCATGTTGTTTGCACGTCACCTTACCTTCCCTCACTGTCGACCATCACACCTGACTAGTACAACCTTACATTTACCTTATCCCTCGCCACCATGTCCCTTGCCTTACCTTAATCCTTTAGTGTTCATCCTTACACATAGCTTCAACTTAACGCAGTGACTCTTGCCAAGGGGAATATATGTTATAAGCGCCGCAAAGAAGGTTCATGAAGTCGTGGGAAGATGCCTTTTGCGAGACCCAGAATTTACATACAAAATACATCCCGGTAGCTAGAAAATTAATGGCCTATTCTCAGCTCACATTGGGAGAGACAGTCATTTGCATAAGGTCGTGAAATCCTCTCAAGAAGGAACGAGTGAGGTACATAGACACATTTCCGGAACACGTTTTTTTTATTATGTAATTGCAATTTTTTAGATAAAGTCTCGAGAGCTTCGTGCCTCTAGGAGATGTTTAAAGGCCGTAAGGTCTTCATCGGTCGAGCGTTAAACAGCTTCCTCCTAAACGCTAATTGTAAGTTGTCTGAGGCTACGTTGGAGGCTGCCCAAGGGAAGGGAACACAAGGGTCACAGGTACTAGTACAAATCTCCCTCCCTCCCTCCCTCCCTCCCTCCCTCCCTCCCTCCCTCCCTCCCTCCCTTTCTCCTTACCTACCTACCTTCCCTCCCTACTTACTTACCATTCTACCTACTTGTTTTTTTAGCGTTTTTTCTTCTTACCCAACAAAACGATGAGGCTGTTACGACTACATGTCATATGCGTATATTAGTGTGTGTGTGTGTGTGTGTGTGTGTGTGTGTGTGTGTGTGTGTGTGTGTGTGTGTGTGTGTGTGTGTGTGTGTGTGTGTGTGTTTGTGTATGTGTGTGTTATCATACTTCACCATAGTCCACATCCTCAAAACTCTACATAACAATCGTTTTTCTCGTCTTCTGCACGCACACAAAAAATATATATAATTAAAGAAAAAAAAAATCATATCCCATTTCTATACCCCATACAAGCAAGCATCCCGTCTCCTAGCTCTTTGCATTGGTGGCTAAAACAAATTCTTTTCACCCGACAATCAGTGTATTCTCCCTCAGGTGTTGAACAGTAAACACACCAGGTGCATATGTTAAGAGGATAATTAAGTGGAGAGCCCTACATTTCCCGCAGGTCACAGAAAACCGGCTCCTTATTAGAGTCTAGCGCAGAGCAGTAGTAGGTTAATACCACTGAGCAACCCCTATATTTGCGCGTTTACATAATGGGAGTTGGTATCATAATAAGAGTGAACAGAAGACTGCCCTCATCCTATTAGTTTGTTGAGAAAAAAGTACACAAAGTATAATTACATGAAGAATTTAAACTCTCCTTCAAAAAATGTGATGACTGCAAATTACCTCAGAATGTGCACAGGTAAGCCATGGGAACCTGTGCCTCATTACCACACGTACCCTTTTTGTGCCCTCCTGCTCAGGTAAACTATTTTCTTTCTTATTTCTTTTTTTTCTTTTTTTTTCTCTCTCTCTTTCTCTCTTCTGTCAGTCCTTATTTTTTGTCTTATTTTCTTAAACATAACACACACACACGCACACACACCACACCGCCCCCCCCCCCCACACACACACACATACACACAAACAAACAAACAAACACACAAACAAACAAAAAAAACATACATATACACATGCATATTTACATACCAACACACAATATTCCCCACAGCTCCTCACCTCCTCATCCTTTCCTTCCCTTCCTCCCTTCCCTCCCCTCCTTCCTTCCTTCCTTCCCTGCGTCCTTCATGCACGTTTCCCCTTAAGCAGCTGCTGTTGTAAACCCACGATTGGCTAGACTGACGGCTCCTACAGGGCCAGACGACAGAGCCTTTAGACAGCTGTAGAGAAGGAGATGAGTCAAACACGTAGCATGGAATACAGATGAAAAGGACCAACCCCTTCGTCAGGCAGTACCTCCAAGCTCAAAGTCAAGGTCACTGTGTTAGTCTGACACCGACCACACCCGCTGCAGTTAGTTTGTCCTTCCCTACTCTCACCTGTCGCCGCCACACCTACTAGTTAGTGTGGTCCCATGTCACTGTTACTCAAAGCCACATCTACCTCGCCCGTCTGTGGCCTCGTCATGCCACATAAGTATCTCAAGCAAGGTGTTTTTTGTTCTCTTCTCTTTTTCTCTTTTTTTTTTCTCTTGCTCTCGGTCTTACTCTCTCGCTCTCTCGCTCTCTCTCTCTCTCTCGTTTTCTTGCTTTTTCGTTCTCTTGCTCTTTCGTTCTCTCTCTCTCTGTCTCTCTCTCTCTCTCTCTCTCTCTCTCTCTCTCTCTCTCTCTCTCTCTCTCTCTCTCTCTCTCTCTCTCTCTCTCTCTCTCTCTCTCTCTCTCTCTCTCTCTCTCTCTCTCTCTCTCTCTCTCTCTCTCTCTCTCTCTCTCTCTCTCTCTCTCTCTCTCTTTTCTTTCTCTGTCAAGCCCGTGGGAATTATGAACTTTCACACACTTTAATTTGACCTGACCAGTTTTACAAACCAGAACCTTTTATCAGTCTGTCGCCACCACCACCACATCATCACCACCACCACCACCACCACTACTCTGTTACCTTTACTACTGGGAATCAGAGGTTGGCGCAGAGAAACGCTACCTTTATGTTTTCTCTTCCTCTCTCTCCCTCTCTCCTTTTTTTTATGAGCGTTAAAGGTGATTATCACCAGCAAGCGTGTTGGTTTTAACAATGGGTGGTTTGCCTCGTAACACCGTCCAGGTCTTGGCTGAATAATTACCTCGAAGAGAATAGTTAGTTCATGTTGTAGTTGTTGTTGTTGTTGTTGTTGTTGTTGTTGTTGTTGTTGTTGTTGTTGTTGTTGTTGCTGCTATTGTTGTTGTTATTGTTTTTCTTTGTATCTGCTTGGGTGGTGAAGGAATCCAATTATTGTAAAAATTATGTTTAATTAATTTTACTAATGGTGAAACTATATTTTTTTCATGTTTAGGTTCTTATTTTTTTAAGTTTTAAATGACTTTTCTTTTTCTTTTTTTGTTAGTTTTTACTTTCCTTTTGTTCATTTGTATTTTTTCTTTCCTTGTCCTTTTTTTCTCTTTGTTTTGTTTTTTTAGTTCTCATTTTATCTTCCCTTCTCATCGTCTTCTTCCATATCTTGATGCTCTATATTTTTTCTTTACCACACACACACACACACACACACACACACACACACACACACACACACACACACACACACACACACACACACACACACACACACACACACACACACACACACACACACACACACACAATTGAAGTGACCGTGGGTGAACAACAGTGATTTAGGGTGTCATTTGCTCGCTATTAACTATGCTAATCAAGGCTGCTTCACCTGTAGAAGTTACCTGAGCGTCGGGAGGTCGTAAACCGGGATGGATACCCTACCCTGCCTTGAGGGATGCCAGGTCGTGGAAAGATGAGGATAGAGAGATGACTGACCGAGGAATGCAGTAAGAATGGATGACTGATGACTGAGGGAGAGAAATTGATAATAATGTAAGACGAGAGATAATCAAAGGATGGATTAATTGATGAAGGTGGACGAAAAGATGGATGGAGACAAGGTGATACAAGGGGGGGGAGAGAGAGAGAGAGAGAAGAGAGAGAGAGGAGAGAGAGAGAGAGAGAGAGAGAGAGAGAGAGAGAGAGAGAGAGAGAGAGAGAGAGAGAGAGAGAGAGAGAGAGAGAGAATATCAACTGGCTTGACTACAGTGGTCCCCAACCTTTTTTAGGCTTCTGGCTACATTTGCCTATGCTAATATAGTGGAAGGCTCCACCACAAACTAACTACATAAATTAATTGCTCAATATAATAGAAAATAAAACTTTTTTTTTACTCTCTCTCTTTTTCATACACACACACACACACACACACACACACACACACACACACACACACACACACACACACACACACACACACACACACACACACACACACACACACACACACACACAGACACACAAACACACACATACACACACATACACACACACACACACACACACACACACACACACACACACACACACACACACACACACACACAGACACACACACACACACACACACACACACACACACACACACACACACACACACACACACACACACACACACACATAAACACACTTTCATACAGTAAATTTGAATTGGCATATTTGCTGCTATTTTAAATGTGACAGCAATTTTCTATATACGAAAAAAAGTTTCCTCTATTGTGGGAAGACAATGCGAGACGCGGCTTGAAGGTACCAGTTTTTATATTTCAATATGTATTAAGTACAAGTGGTGGGACGTTCACTACATTTACTTCTAGATAAGGAACTAATTGGTGTGTTTTTATGTACTTTTGTAGATATGATGCACAGTGTCATAAAATGTTTTGTCACCTACTTCGTTATTGTTCAACAAAATACTGATATATCTTTGTTCTGCATTACTGAGTGAATAGGACGTTCAATGCAACGCTACTTAACGCGCCACACACTGTCTTTTCACGTGTTTTGATATTACATTACTGTTTCATTTTAGTAATGTGTTAATGCATTGTCATCGTGAATAGTCGCAAACCTAACGTAAGTGCGAGTTTTTATGTGTTTTTAGCAGAACGTATTGTCCTCACCAGAGCCACGAGACCTTGACCTGTGTGTCGTACAAGATTACTTTCTAAGGAACTCCCCGCGGGGTGAAAAATTATATTCGCTGGTCACTACGGCGCCCACGAGCTACAGGTTAAAGGATTTTGAAGGCTAAAAAAAGGAATGAAAAAAAATTTGGAAAATTTAGCCATCGCTAATCAATTACACTCATATTAAGAGCTAGAAGAAGAAGAAGAAGACAATATAAAAAGTACGATGAGATATACAGCTCGAAAAGAAGGTGACAGCAGTTATATACGCAATATGGAAACGAAGAAAGAAGAAATGTACAATGATTAATACAAGAAGGATATTATGTTAGTGTGCGTGGAAAGGGTATAGAATCTGGCAGAAACAAAAGAGAATAACGTCAGTGCTGATATAAAAACACACATCCTTTTACTGCAGTGTGTTGTGTTTGTGTCCGGGTGTAGTTTGCTGTAGTGAAAAGATGCTGTTGCAATGTTCACAGCTTCAACAACAAAAAAAGATAAAAAAATTAATGACTGAAAGAAAACGAAACTCTAGTCACGAGCTTAGATGCATTTTAAAAGTCTCTCTTGTTGCAGACTTAAAGATGGGACAGTCATATCGCACAAGATTAGCATAAGAAGAATACTCTTATAATTTCAAAGCCTTTCTACAAGACCTTTTGACAACGCGTATCACACAGACCTTGAATGCCTTCCCGTTGAGAGAGAGGGAGAGGGATCCCCG
>JAXIVD010002961.1:35860-38360 GCA_036785275.1 Cancer borealis
TGATGAAGCTCAGCTCGCTCACCTAAACAACAGCAACACACTTCCGCCACTGTTACTCACGACACGACAGCAATTCATTCAGCCGTAAAATTTATGAGCGACAGAATAAACACACTCCTGCATCCCGGTATGGAAGTATAGAGGTTCCCTGAAACTTGTGGTCACTCGTAAATATGGTAGGGAGGATAGGGACGGTCTGATGAGGGATGCAAGGCGCTGCTTTGTATTCTTAGGCTCATGTGTAGAGAGCCAACGAGTCCCCTCCCTCACACCTGACACACACACCGCCATCACTCGCCTCAACACCAAACACAAGAGGTAATTGGCTTCATTCATCGCCTCCTCAGAGAGCCGCGTCGTGTACGGCAGACTGAGTACGAAGGTGCTGTGTGTGTGTGTGTGTGTGTGTGTGTATGTATGTGTGTGTACGAATGTATGTGTGTATGTATGTATGTATACCTCCGAGCTGTAACTTAAAATAAATTACAATGGGTAACAGCCATTAATTATTTTGTGCGGTTGGTCTCTCCACACCTGTGAACTAATTAATGGCTCACGAGCTAGGTAAGTGTGGCTGTTACGAGTATTCATTATGCAAATGAAGCTTCCATCCTTAAGGGAAGTGCACCAACCAAACAAGAGAGACATGACCAGGGCAAGTTAATTAATATAGGGGAGCATGAGTGAAAGAAAGGAGGAGGAGGAGGAGGAGGAGGAGGAGGAGGAGGAGGAGGAGGAGGAGGAGGAGGAGGAGGAGGAGGAGGAGGAGGAGGAGGAGGAGGAGGAAGAGGAAGAGGAAGAGGAGGAGGAGGAGGAGGAGGAGGAGAAGGAGGAGGAGGAGGAGGAGGAGGAGGAGGAGTGATAATGAAGGAAAAAACAGTATAAGGACATTAGAGTACTAGATAACAAAACCACTCTCAACTGATAACAAGAGTCTGTTCCTTAATAACCTAAAGCATCTGCATAAGTATTCTAATGAGTTCTTGTAGAGGGAGGACAGGATGGTGAAGATAGGGAGAAGAAGGAAGAAAAGGAGGAAGAGGAATGCTACTGGACAGCTGGTAAGTGACCTTGACGCTTTGCCAGCCCTGAGGAGGAGGTTGATTTTAATCACGACTTCAGTTTCAAGGTTACCCACTTTATAAAGCACTATCTTGTGTCTGGAGGCGGGGAGACCAATTACTAAGAAATATATGTGCATAGACCTCGTTTATTAAAGGATGTCATGGAGAACGAAATCATAAAGTAAACCGCACATTTCCATTCTTCTTGCGCACAGTATACCGCCAGAGGCAACATCCATCATATAAAAACGCTGCCAATGCCTTCAGGAAATCAAAACGTTGCATAACCACGCTATCAAAAGCTGCATAGTGGCGGCAAGAAAGTGGAACACAGCACAAAACGCGATCCTTAGTGCACCTCCTGCGTCTTTGAAATTTACGCGTCTCGAGGCTCAGTTCATTAATCATCGTCGTCGGGGAAAGAGAAGAGGGGGTAAGCCATCCGCCTGAGCAGGAGCGAGTAGCAGCGGGGATGAATTCATTTTCGACACAAGCGCGTTACACCATAAATCATACGCTTAAGGCTGCGAAGAGGACAGTCACTTGTGTTGCATTCACTAGACCACAAAGCCCTGACCTGCACTGACTTCCCATGGAGAACCACTACATATGGAAGATCCGTCAAGGGGCCTGTAAGGATTGAAAACGACGTACAGGGGATTATATTGTCCTTATAGGGGCTTAGAGTTGTCAGGAAAGGGGCATAAAGAGGATTGGAATGGGGAAAATGGGCTTTAGTGATAGATAAGGCTTAGAGAGGAGCAAAGAAGATCTGTGAGGAATGGGCGTGGCGACACTACAAACTTAACTAACCATGACGGGAAGATTAGCAAAAAAAGGAATTGTGGGAGTAGTATTTCGCAACAGCAATGTGCACACACGTACGCACACGCACGCACGCACGCACGCACGCATGCACACACGTACACACACAAGCATGCGCACATGCACGCACACACGCACGCACGCACGCACGCACCCACGCACGCACGCACGCACGCACGCACGCACGCACGCACACACACACACACACACACACACACACACACACACACACACACACACACACACACACACACACACACACACACACACACACACACACACACACACACACACACACACACACACACACACACACACACACACACACACACACACACACACACACACACACACACACAGACACGGCCATACTTGGAAAACTTTCCCCGACCGTTGAGTTGATATGAGTTTATAAAACTTGTTCTTGACGACCCCTCCAGTCCACCCTCCCTCCTCCTCCACCTATCCGTTCTTCGACCCCTCCAACTTTAACCTGGTACATCGACACCAGAGAAATACGTCAGAACTACTCTTGGCATGGCTCAGTCCCAGGTACACATAAGGCTTCGAGGAGGTGGTCAATAATAAAACTCACTCAGCGGATTGGCTAA
>JAXIVD010002962.1:0-12500 GCA_036785275.1 Cancer borealis
CTATGATTTTAATGTCTAGTTTTTCAAAAATATTCAATTCGTCAAAAATTATTGAACATTTTTTTTTCTTTCAATGTTTTAATTATACTTAAAAGTTGATTTATATTTTCATTTGATTTATACAATTATTAATTTGTGTAATATTTTTTTTTTTATAATTTATCAATATTACATATTTAAAAAAAATATTAATACTTATTTTATTTATCGATTCTTTCTTTCAATAATTGTTGATATAATTATATGCAATAGTTTGGTTGTTGATGCAATATATTATAATTTGGATTCATAAATACTGGAAAATAAAAATCTTCAATATACGTTTCAAAACTTGACTAATATTTTATCTTTTTGTTGCTGTTTACGTTTTGATAATTATATTCATTAATTATGTTTTAATTTATGCATCAATTTAACTTTTATTGTAACTATTTGCATCAATTTAACTTATTATAATTATTTGCATGAATTTCACTTTGTTTTGATTATTTGCCTCAATGAAATTTTTTTTTTTATAATTATTTGCATCAATTTCACTTTTTTTTTTTTTAAATAATTATTTGCATAAATTTCATTTTTTTTTATATAATTATTTGCATCAATTTCACTGTATTTATTATAATAATTTGCATCAATTTAATTTTTTTCATAATTATTTGCAATAATTAATTAATTTAACTTTTTTTTTATTATAATTGTTTGCATCAATTTTACTTTTTATATCATAATTATTTGCATCAATTTCACTTTATTTCATAATTATTTGCATCAATCTTTTTTTTTTTATATAATTACTTGCATCAATTTTAAGTGTTATAATTTCATGCATCAATTGCGTTATAAATCGAGTAATACTTATTTGGGTATGTTTGTTTGTTTGTGTGTTTGTGTGTTTGTTTATTTGTGGGTGTGTTTGTGTGTGTGTTTGTTTGTTTGTGTGTCTGTGTGTGTTGCGAAAAAAAAATCACGGATTTCCTTCAATAACTACAAAACCATCAGTCAGACAGGAAAATGTACTTAATAAAAAGTATTGTAAATTTGAATATCTATAAATTTTATAATAATATATAATAATCTACAAATAATGAAAGTTAAAAACAATATGCAGTGAGTGACAAGACTTTTGGACCACCCTGTAGGTTTGTGTTGCAGATTGACTTACATTGACTTATTTGTGTTGCAGATTGACTTACATTGACTTACTTGTGTTGCAGATTGACTTACATTGACTTACTTGTGTTGAAGAGTGACTTTCATTGACTTACTTGTGTTCCAGATTGACTTTCATTGACTTACTTGTGTTGCAGATTGACTTACATTGACTTATTTGTGTTGAAGATTGACTTTCATTGACTTACTTGTGTTGCAGATTGACTTACATTGACTTACTTGTGTTGCAGATTGACTTACATTGACTTATTTGTGTTGAAGATTGACTTTCATTGACTTACTTGTGTTGCAGATTGACTTACATTGACTTACTTGTGTTGCAGATTGACTTTCATTGACTTACTTGTGTTGCAGATTGACTTACATTGACTTACTTGTGTTGCAGATTGACTTACATTGACTTACTTGTGTTGCAGATTGACTTACATTGACTTACTTGTGTTGCAGATTGACTTTCATTGACTTACTTGTGTTGCAGATTGACTTACATTGACTTACTTGTGTTGCAGATTGACTTACATTGACTTACTTGTGTTGCAGATTGACTTACATTGACTTACTTGTGTTGCAGATTGACTTACATTGACTTACTTGTGTTGCAGATCGACTTACATTGACTTACTTGTGTTGCAGATTGACTTACATTGACTTACTTGTGTTGCAGATCGCAGTACCCCAGACCATCTACCATCAGCAGCACGTCCCCACCACCGTCTTCAACCCAGTTTTACACACCCGTCACAACACTGTCTTGAACTACCAGCGCGTACCTGAACTAGTCACAACCACACAATACAACATCGAACTACAACACGTAACACTCGTATCCACAGTGTTTGAGAATCACGATGTCACCGATTATTTAGTCAATCAGAATGTCGTCCCACAAACTGTTACGGTCACTGGCTACGAAACAGTATGGAAGCGAGACACAGCATATAAGGTTGTACGTAGAACCCAGTACGTACCCCGTGTCGTAACTAGGACTGACTACCAACCCGAGACAGTTGTAGATACCGTTGTTAAGACCAACCTCCACACTGTTCTTCTTACTTCTACTGTTGTCATTGATAATTGTGGTAATAGCAGAGCATTTGGATCTGGGATTGGACAGATTGGATTCGGTGGTGGTGCTGGTGGTGGTGCTGGTGGTGGTGCTGGTGGTGGTGTAGGGATTGGCAGCGTTGTAGGTTTTGGAGGTGGTGCTGGTGGTGGTGTAGGGATTGGCAACGTTGTAGGTTTTGGAGGTGGTGCTGGTGGTGGTGTAGGGATTGGCAGCACCGGAGGTTTTGGAGGTGGTGCAGCGATTGGAGGTTTCGGTGGGATTGGTAACGCTGGTGGTGTAGGTATTAGTGGAGGTTATGGTGGAATTGGTAACGCTGGTGGTGTAGGTATTGGTGGAGGTTATGGTGGGATTGGTAACGCTGGTGGTGTAGGTATTGGTGGAGGTTATGGTGGGATTGGTAACGCTGCAGGTGGCTATGATTATGGTTACTAGCTAATGATGATGATGATGATTAAGGTGGTGATGGTGGTGGTAGTGACGTGATGTAGCATGACGTGTTAAATTATTATTATTATTATAATAATTATTACTATTATCATTACGGTTATTATTATTATAATTATTATTATTATTATTATTAGTATCATTATCACTTGTTATTGTTATTGTTGTTGTTGTTGTTATTACTATTAATATTATTACTTGTATTACTATAAAATGGCATCGATAATATATTACATGTAAAGATTATGTTGTAGTAGTATTAGTATTAGTAGTATCAGTAGTAGTAATTAAGATTATCGAAAATATTGTCTTCGTTGGAAGCAAATTAAATATATTTAGAAAAAAAAAAAAAGAGTTATCATTTTCTTTATCATTATTATTATTGATAGTGTTAATAGTAGTAGTAGTAGTAGTAGTAGTAGTAGTAGTAGTAGTAGTGGTAGTAATAGTAGCAGTAATAGTAGTAATAGTAGTAGTAGTAGTAGTAGTAGTAGTAGTAGTAGTAGTAGTAGTAGTAGTAGTAGTAGTAGTAGTAGCAGTAGTAGTAGTAGTAATAGTAGTAGTAGTAGTAGTAATAGTTTATTTCTGGTGAATATATTATAAAACAACAAGAAGAACGTTAACAATATGGTTACAAGAACGTAAAGTTTTGCATCAATATATCGTGTGAACAAACCTTGTGATAAGATTAACAGACAAAGATGAACTAAACCTCTTCACTTGTTTGTCGACATTCATCAGTCAACGAAACATTTCACAGGATAATTCTTTTTATTTTGACTTTAACCGTTCATAATGTTGTCCAATTGAATGCTTTCTTAATGGACAAAATAAAATAAAAGAGAAAAGTTAACACGACATGAAAGAACAGAGTCGAGGAAGAAACAAATCAAAGTAAAAATGAAAAAAAAAACATTGACTATTAATACATTGTATCAGTTCTAACGTGGATCAAAACTTGGAGTCTTACAAAAAATTGGGATCGAAAGCTTCCTAAGAGGATTAAAAAGAACAATGCTTGGATGGATGGATGGATGGACGGATGGATGGATGGATGGACGGATGGATGATGGATAGACGGATGGATGGATGGATGGATGGATGGATGGATGGATAGATGGATGGATGGATGGATGGATGGATGGATGGATGGATAGATGGATGGATGGATAGATGGATGGATGGATGGATGGATGGATGGATGGATGGATGGATGGATAGATGGATGGATAGATGGATGGATGGATAGATGGATGGATGGACGGATAGATGGATGGATGGATGGATGGATGGATGGAATGGGAGAGAGCATCATGGATTAAGAAACAGACCAAAGTTGAACACATTTTGACTACAATTAAATGAAAAAAAACAGGACATGGGCAGGACAGTTTATGAGACCAACAAATAATAGATGGACAGTTACAGCAACGAAATGACATGAAATAGGAAGTTTGGCTGGAGTAACCTGGAATACTAGACAGACAGCTCAGAACCAGGGACGAACTTATAGCCTTATAACTACGAGACAAGCACTGTACCACTGAGCCATGATGATGATGATGATGATGATGATGATGATGATGATGATGATGATGATGATGATAACTACATTGATGAATTAAATACGTTGTAAATTCATTGAAAAAATAAGATAGGGAATTAATTATTGATAATCGAAAATAAAATTGAATAACATTTCTTTGGTCACTTGTTTATTGTCTGCATACAATATATAAGACATTCTAACAATACAGTCATATGTAATTATTAATATGTATAATAGTTCCTCTCTCTCTCTCTCTCTCTCTCTCTCTCTCTCTCTCTCTCTCTCTCTCTCTCTCTCTCTCTCTCTCTCTCTCTCTCTCTCTCTCTCTCTCTCTAGATATTGTTACTGTTATGAGCAACATTGTATACTTATTACTTAAGATTATAAACACTAGAATCCTTTTTTGAATCTGAAAATGTTCAATCCAAAACATCACAACATTCAACACAAAACATTCCTCATTATTGTTCTGGAAAGGAAACACGAATCAGTTGAAAGTTTCGGATCATGAATGAAACTTTAGACTTCTTCACGTGTACTTATTATCACTGTTGTAAGTACTGTATGTATCAAGTGAAAATATAAACCGCCAAATGTTCTCCTGTCAGACATAACATAAGAGACATGAATCAGACTTTCACAGACACTTGGATGGCTTACTAAGACTGTGAAAACTGATCATCAACACTTTACTTATTCATAATATAGCAGACCTGACTACCACCTTTTTTAAACCTTTATTTATTCATTTCAAAGTGGTCATTTGGTTCTTTGTTTCCTTCCGTTATCTTTTATTGTTTATTGCTGGAAACGTCTTTCAAATATGCTTTCAAATAGTCACAGTTTGTGTTCTATAAGTCTGCAAATGTATAGATATAAAGGTGTGTGGAGATGACATTTTAACCAAGATAACGACAGATTAGTATTCTTAGCAGCTCCAACTCAGCTTCAGTGAACTTGAAATTGTTGAGTTCAGGCTTAGGGCAGTAAGTCTTCGTCACACACACACACACACACACACACACACACACACACACACACACACACACACACACACACACACACACACACACACACACACACACACACACACACACACACCTGCCTTACTAGCGGATCATTCTTAGCTTTAAAACTATTCACTGTCTTCATTATTACTCCCTCACTTGGCACATTGTTCCATTCGTCCACTATTCTGCACGAAAAAATAGTACTTCCTCGCATTAAGTCTTGGTCGCTGCTTGAATATCTTATATGGATGTTCTCTGCTCAGTCTTTGGTCCATGATAATTAAGTCCTCTGCTTCCAGTCCCTTCAGTCCTTATATAATTTTAAACACTTCTATAAGGTCACTCCTAAGTCTCTTCAATTCCAAAGACACCAGTCCAATTAGTGATAAGGAGAGGCTATAATTCGCTTCGAGCGTCAAACCATCTCACGATGAGGCTCCTTATGGGGAAACACTTACATGATATATTCAAGAACACAACCGTTTGATAACAATTTCATCCCATTAGAATATCGTGCAAATTTATATCATACCAACTGTGGAATCTAAATTATTAAGCCTTCCTTTGCGAAAACAATATAATGTTTGGAAAGAATGTTTTACTTCAAACAGATACAAACACAGACTGAAAATGGAATGACCTTTATAAACTCAGTATGCAGTTGTTGGATTCCGAAGCAAAAGTCGGAAATCTTCAAAGTGTCAACAAATAAGTGAAAAAATACCTCCATGCCTTCCCTTGCCGCACACTAACACGCTAGAGTATTTCCACGACAGACGGCGACTTGGGGTTAACTGTTATCCAGAGCCTCACCTCGCCTCAAACAAGACCAAAGGGTAACACTGTTGAACTCCACGGATCCAGCAGTAAGGAATATAACAACGGCTAAACAACGGAAAACATCACATTAATTAACATAACGAGCTAATTTATGTTATACCAACTGTAGAATCTGAATAATTATGACTTATTTGCGAAGGCAATGTTTGGAAAGAATGTTTTACTGCAAACCTAAACACAAATAGTACATACTCCCAGATTGAAGGGGAAAGCTGTTTGTAAGCTGTTACCTACAATCATATACTGGGAATCACTACAAAACACGACTATAAAATTTGATAACATATCTTAATGAATATAACAATTTTCAATACAAGATAAATTTGAAAGGTAATGCAAACAGATTACTATTTCAGAAGCCACTGTGAAAAGAAGGTAAACGAAAGAATTAGAATATACTTTGTAGTGTGAACAATCCAATCATAAGAATATAAATGAATAATGTCTGGATGGATTTCAAACCAATATAAAGTCATCAATCACTATTACTGACAACAACAACAAATTTCTTCTATGGTCATAAAATGTCTCCACAGTTTATAATGCTGCAGAAAGTGTTGATAAAAATGAAGTTATTATATTTCTCTGCAGTTAAAAATCATGGAAGAAACGCAACATCTGTAATAATCCGATTAACTTGTTATTGAAAAATTTCTACCATAAACAAATTAATCCCGAGAAAAAATAAACTATAACCTATATAAATTAAACTCTTCCTTAGGCAACACACAGTCTTGCAATGAATATCAAAACAATGATATGAATAATTTTGAATTATATACAAAATATTTAGGGTACACATAATATATTAATTAACCACTTTAAAATTTCAATGGATTACACAAAATCATATACAGATAAGTTCTCAAATAGTTACTTCACAACTACTTATTTGCTGTACTAACTATAATATTCTTTCACATGTTTTGAAATTGGTCATAAAATCACATTGAGCATCACGGAAAAAGGCTGCAAGTCACTTCTTGGCTTCCAATCCCACTTCTTGGGTTCCAATCCCACTTCTTGGGTTCCAATCCCACTTCTTGGGTTCCAATCCCACTTCTTGGGTTTCAATCCCACTTCTTGGGTTCCAATTCCACTTCTTGGGTTCCAATCCCACTTCTTGGGTTCCAATCCCACTTCTTGGGTTCCAATCTCACTTCTTGGGTTCCAATCTCACTTCTTGGGTTCCAATCCCCTTCTTGGGTTCCAATTCCACTTCTTGGGTTCCAATCCCACTTCTTGGTTTCCAATCCCAGTTCTTGGTTTCCAATCCCCCTTCTTGGGTTCCAATCCCACTTCTTGGGTTCCAATCCCACTTCTTGGGTTTCAATCCCACTTCTTGGGTTCCAATCCCACTTCTTGGGTTCCAATCCCACTTCTTGGGTTCCAATCCCACTTCTTGGGTTCCAATCCCACTTCTTGGGTTCCAATCCCACTTCTTGGGTTCCAATCCCACTTCTTGGGTTCCAATCACACTTCTTGGGTTCCAATCACACTTCTTCACCCAAGGATTAGATAAAGAGTCGTCAATCTTCAACACAATCCCTGTTCACCTCACGTCCTTGGGAACACGTAACAACAGCCGTTCATACTAGCATATAATGTCTGACTTTGACTGACCAAGCACCGCTGAGTGGACAACATTACAAGTGTGTCTCCAAACTTTGTGTTAGAACGAACAACGACTTAGTATGCGGGTGTGTACGTGGCTTTAGTATGCTGGTGTGTACGTGGCTTTAGTATGATGGTGTGTACGTGGCTTTAGTATGCTGGTGTGTACGTGGCTTTAGTATGCTGGTGTGTTCGTGGCTTTAGTATGCTGGTGTGTACGTGGCTTTAGTATGCTGGTGTGTACGTGGCTTTAGTATGCTGGTGTGTACGTGGCTTTAGTATGGTGGTGTGTTCGTGGCTTTAGTATGCTGGTGTGTTCGTGGCTTTAGTATGCTGGTGTGTACGTGGCTTTAGTATGGTGGTGTGTACGTGGCTTTAGTATGCTGGTGTGTTCGTGGCTTTAGTATGCTGGTGTGTACGTGGCTTTAGTATGCTGGTGTGTTCGTGGCTTTAGTATGCTGGTGTGTACGTGGCTTTAGTATGCTGGTGTGTACGTGGCTTTAGTATGGTGGTGTGTACGTGGCTTTAGTATGCTGGTGTGTTCGTGGCTTTAGTATGCTGGGGTGTACGTGGCTTTAGTATGCTGGTGTGTATGTGGCTTTAGTATGCTGGGGTGTACGTGGCTTTAGTATGCTGGGGTGTACGTGGCTTTAGTATGCTGGTGTGTATGTGGCTTTAGTATGCTGATGTGCACGTGGCTTTCGTATGTTGGTGTGTACGTGGCTTTAGTATGCTGGTGTGTACGTGGCTTTAGTATGCTGGTGTGTACGTGGCTTTAGTATGGTGGTGTGTACGTGGCTTTAGTATGCTGGTGTGTACGTGGCTTTAGTATGCTGGTGTGCACGTGGCTTTCGTATGTTGGTGTGTACGTGGCTTCAGTATGCTGGTGTGTACGTGGCTTTAGTATGCTGGTGTGTACGTGGCTTTAGTATGGTGGTGTGTACGTGGCTTTAGTATGCTGGTGTGTACGTGGCTTTAGTATGCTGGTGTGTACGTGACTTTAGTATGCTGGTGTGTACGTGGCTTTAGTATGGTGGTGTGTACGTGGCTTTAGTATGCTGGTGTGTTCGTGGCTTTAGTATGCTGGTGTGTACGTGGCTTTAGTATGCTGATGTGTACGTGGCTTTAGTATGCTGGTGTGTTCGTGGCTTTAGTATGCTGGTGTGTACGTGGCTTTAGTATGCTGGTGTGTACGTGGCTTTAGTATGCTGGTGTGTACGTGGCTTTAGTATGCTGGTGTGTACGTGGCTTTAGTATGCTGGTGTGTTCGTGGCTTTAGTATGCTGGTGTGTACGTGGCTTTAGTATGGTGGTGTGTACGTGGCTTTAGTATGCTGGTGTGTTCGTGGTTTTAGTATGCTGGTGTGTACCTGGCTTTAGTATGCTGGTGTGTACGTGGCTTTAGTATGCTGGTGTGTACGTGGCTTTAGTATGGTGGTGTGTACGTGGCTTTAGTATGCTGGTGTGTTCGTGGCTTTAGTATGCTGGTGTATTCGTGGCTTTAGTATGCTGGTGTGTACGTGGCTTTAGTATGCTGGTGTGTACGTGGCTTTAGTATGCTGGTGTGTACGTGGCTTTAATATGGTGATGTGTACGTGGCTTTAGTATGCTGGTGTGTTCGTGGCTTTAGTATGCTGGTGTGTTCGTGGCTTTAGTATGCTGGTGTGTACGTGGCTTTAGTATGCTGGTGTGTACGTGGCTTTAGTATGCTGATGTGTACGTGGCTTTAGTATGCTGGTGTGTACGTGGCTTTAGTATGCTGGTGTGTACGTGGCTTTAGTATGCTGGTGTGTACGTGGCTTTAGTATGCTGGTGTGTACGTGGCTTTAGTATGCTGGTGTGTACGTGGCTTTAGTATACTTGCAAACTATGATAACTAAATTGTGGTAACCTACTGTCATGTCATGTTACCATTCCCAGGGAAACAATACGTCGTCAAAAGAGGCTAAACAAACTGGAAAACACAGATGAACTCGGTGGAAAAAAAGAGCAATTCCACCGTTCACCTTTCAACCTTAAATTTATGTCGATGTTGGTAGACACGATCTTTGTTTTGAGGCGGTGAAATGGAACAAGTAGCAGTGTGTGTTAGTTTGTGTTGCATTGCCCTTATTTTCCTGTGGCTTTGTGTTGCATTGCCCTTATCTTCCTGTGGCCTTGTGTTGCGTTGCCCTTATCTTCCTGTGGCCTTGTGTTGCGTTGCCCTTATCTTCCTGTGGTCTTGTGTTGCATTGCCCTTATCTTCCTGTGGCCTTATGTTGCGTTCCCCTTATCTTCCTGTGGCTTTGTGTTGCATTGCCCTTATCTTCCTGTGGCCTTGTGTTGCGTTGCCCTTATCTTCCTGTGGCCTTGTGTTGCGTTGCCCTTATCTTCCTGTGACCTTGTGTTGCATTGCCCTTATCTTCCTGTGGCCTTGTATTGCGTTGCCCTTATTTTCCTGTGGCCTTGTATTGCGTTGCCCTTATTTTCCTGTGGCCTTATGTTGCATTGCCCTTAACTTCCTGTGACTTTGTGTTGAGTCTGGAGATCATCTAAGGAAGGTGAAGAGGGAAGGAAGCATCGAGGACATCAACACCACACTGAGGGAACATCGGCCTAATGTGCTGGTCCCGTGCATGGCCTGAGGCTGCTCCCCTGCTGGAAGGAAGAGTAACACGGGGCTATACTAGTTACGAACACACACACACACACACACACACACACACACACACACACGCATACGCATACGCATACACATACACATACACATACACACATACACACATACACACATACACATACACATACACATACACATACACATACACATACACACATACACATACACATACACATACACATACACATACACATACACATACACACATACACACATACACACATACACACATACACATACACATACACATACACATACACATACACACACACACACACACACACACACACACACACACACACACACACACACACACACACCATATTTCACAAACGTATTAAGTTTTTATTTAAGAGTAATAGATATAACACAAGAAAGAGATGGATGGGCGGATTGCATATATTTAGACTTATAAAAGGCATTTGATAAGGCTCCGCACAGGAGATTACTATGGAAGTTGGAACACATTGGAGGATTGAAGGGAACATTAAAGAACTGGATGGAACACTACCTCAAAGGAAGGGAAATGAGAACAGTAGTAAAGGATGAACAATCTGAATGGAGAGAAGTGAAAAGTGGAGTACCACAGGGATCAGTTTTGGCACCAATAATGTTTTTAGTATATGTAAATGACATGACAGAAGGAATAAGCAGTTATATAAGTCTGTTTGCAGATAATGCAAAATTACTTGGAAAGATAAGAAACTACAAGGATTGTGAGGAGCTACAGAATTATATAAACAAGATATATGAATGGAGCAACACATGGGAAATGGAATTTAATGCAAAAAAATGTCATGTATTGGAAATGGGAAAAAGTGCAATGAGACCCTCATGGACGTATAAGTTAGGGGAAAATATTATATCAATAGCAAAAGAAGAGAAAGATTTGGGAGTGGTAATACAAGACAACTTACCACACACACACACACACACACACACACACACACACACACACACACACACACACACACACACACACACACACACACACACACACACACACAAGGACAACTTACCACCAGAGAAACATATCAATAGAATATTTGGTTACATTTTCATGATGCTGAGGAATATACGAATGGCTTTTCATTTCCTAGATAAAGATATGATGAGAAAAATTATAACTACAATGATCAGACCAAAACTGGAATATGCAGAAGTAATATGGTCCCCGCGCGCGCACACACACACACACACACACACACACACACACACACACACACACACACACACACACACACACACACACACACACACACACACATGGTCCCCGCACAAGAAAAAGCATGGGTTGAAATTATAAAAAAATACGGAGAATTGCAACTAAGATGGTGCCAGAATTGGAAGACCTAACACGAGGATAGATTAAAAGAAATGCACAACATTGAAACATTGAACAACAATGAACATTGAAAGAAGGAAGAGAAAGAGGCGACTTAATTACAATACATAAATTGATGAAGAACCTGGAGGAAACAGATAGAAAAGACTTAATATTGAGAAAAAAGGAAAGGCTGGAAATTTAAGGTGACAAGAAAAATTGCAAAAAGAAATTTGCTTGAAAGATACAAAAAAGTACAGTTTTCCCCAAAGAAGTATGGATACTTGGAATGGACTGAAGGAAGAGGTGATAATGGCAAAGAATGTACATCAACTGAAGGAAATACTGGACAAAAAACGAGTAACTTAGAAGAAAAAAACTTAATTAGTGATGCGTTTCATAAGTATAATAGAGAGAAAAAAGAATAAAAAGACAGCCACATTCTTAATTTACACCACCATCACCACGACCACCACCAACACCAACACACCACACCACCACCATCACCACCACCACACAACCCACCGTCAAGCACATGCACGAACACACTGCCGGTCGCCACGTCCCCCAAAGAGCAAGTGTAGTTCCCAGTATCTCTCGAGGTGGCGTTGGCGATGAAGATTGTTGACACGATCACTGAGCTGCTTATGTCAGTCTTCACACTGCACCCACGGAGGAAGGAGCAAGTTAGGGGGGGAGGGAGGGGGGAGAGAGAGAGAGAGAGAGAGAGAGAGAGAGAGAGAGAGAGAGAGAGAGAGAGAGAGAGAGAGAGAGAGAGAGAGAGAGAGATGAGCAGTAATAAATGATATAGTAATAGTATATACT
>JAXIVD010002962.1:15000-32500 GCA_036785275.1 Cancer borealis
TATATGTGATTACTTGTTGATAATTCATAAGCAAGTGTTTCCAATTGTGAACACAGGAAGATAGTGGTACACGCATATCAGAGGCAGTGTTAAGCCTGTTTCTGTACTTAGTGCTTCAATGAGTTCAAGCAGAAAATCCCACTGCACACACGTAAGTAATTGTGAAAGGTAATCGTACTAGAATAGAATTTTTACTTAATAGTAGAAATTCCTTTTTGTTCTTAACCCAAATTAAATATAAATTAAATTTCTCAAATTAATTCTTAAATGTAAAGGAACAACTAAGATGCAGCAATTCAGCTTCCTCTTGAGGCAGAAAGTTTAATTGACTCAGAACTTTGGAAAGTAAATTAATTTTTTTATCCAAAGGCCTTTCTTCACTGGTTCAAATTTCTCCTCAGATAGTGACGCGAGATATGACAAAATCTCGGGTTCTTATACTCTTAATATGTCGTCATTGTTCTCAGAAGTATGTTGCAGCAATGGTGGGAACATATAATAGGAAGGATGGTCACTTCCAACTCGTTTTTGCCAAACATTCAACATTTTCTGGAAACTTTCAATATATTCAATGTTGGAGGATATTTCAGTTTTTCCTTGAAGTTTCAGGTTTAAATCATTAATAAGGCCAAAAACATCAGTCAAGTAACCCAGTTTAATAATTCAAGTATCATCTTCAAAAAGCAGTGCCACCAGATTATTTCTTTCTATCCAAAGCACATGAAGCTCAGTTCTAAGTTCATATATCCTGCTGAGTACCTTGCCTCGTGACAACCAACAACCTTCTGTGTGATACAGTAAGTGCGTGTATTGGGCTTCAATATCTGAACACAATATCTCAAATATTTTACTACTTAGTGAGCTTCCTTTGATGAAATTTACAATCGTAACTGCGCTTTTCAATACCTCCTTGAGATTCTCCGAAAGCCCTTTTGATAACAGAGCTTGTCGGTGTATGAAACAGTGATTCCAAGTTACATTATTATCAGCTGCATCCGAAAACCTTTTAATAACACTGCTATGCTTTCCGGTCATATGCATTTTATTTATTCCGCGACCCACTGAAGGATCGGAACCCATTGTTTGAAAAACCCTGCACTAGACAATAGAGCCTCGTGCGATGCGGCCGCTATTAGTAGTTCATCTATATTTGAAGTAGAATCTGGAGGTGTATCTCCATGACCAAGGAAAGTGAAGGTGTGGTAGCACCACAGTCTGGGTAGATACAGGTGGTCTGCACCTGCTCCTGACTTCTGTGATGTCTTCATCTCCTTCATCTCTCGGCAATATTGACTTCTAAATGTATGGAAATTCTTCATCATCATGTCTGGTGTTATTACGCAATTTACTGTACTCATGAGTTGTTCTGTTAGTGTACTAGAGAGTGGAGTCGTCCTCCCGTTTTGAATAGCAAGCAATTGACGGGCTTTGCGCAGGACTCACTCCTATGAAATGCCCACTGCCAGACTCTCAGGTCAAGCGCGGGATGATCTACTAATCGCTCCATATATGGTTATGGGACTCGTGAGCTGAGTCAGAGGACGGCGCACAAGCCATAGTGTGTACGGGCCTTAAGGGTATGTGCTTTAAGGCGGGTGCACACCGGGAGCGATGCTACGCTACGCACGAGATGCCGCGGACGAGAAGGTACGTGGCTTTCAATCGCTTCTGTGTATTTCCAATATGTGTTGCGAAGCTATGCCCGCTATCCTAGCTACATCGCGCGTACAGTTTGATCGGTCGCCGGGCCGGCAATTTTTTCAAAACATAGCTTTGCTCACGCATGCGCGTGCGAGTACTTTTGGTATCCTCCGTGGCCCCACCTCCACCCCTACTCCAAGGATAGTTCATCACGGGCCACGACAGAGGCAGGTCATCTACACTCCACAGTCACCATGGAGCAACTAGTCGAAGAAGTACTGCAATACCCATGCTTATATGACATGACATGACTATGACTTGTTCAATAAGTGCGAGTGTTTTATTGAACTGAGCGGGCGATAATCTGAAGTATTGTTGGAATTTTTCTTCATCGTCTTCTAACATTTCCATAAGATGATGATATTCACCATATTTCGCCCTTGCCAAATTAATTTCATGTACCTATTTCCTTTGTCTGTTATTATTCAGTGCTAGAATTAGCAGTAATAGTTCATCTTCTTCCTCCTCCTCCTCCATCTCCTCGATAAACCACACAGTACCGTCTCCCATGGCTGCAGTCACTGAATGGCGTGACATTTGTAGCAGCGACACTCCTACATTCCTGCATACCATCACACCCAGGGGCTGAGCCTATAATTGCTTCTTCCCTAGAGACCACAGCTGGGCTAGAGATTAACTCCTTGGCCTCACCTCATCTGTGATCGCCAGGCAAATATAAGCACACACACACTCTAGTCAGTCAACTCATGCATCAAAGCACGGTGTCGTAGCAGCTGACACATTCTTCGCTCGCTACACACTTTTTTGAAAACATAGCTTGGCCGCATCTCTTCCAGTGTGAATACTCGCATAGCAAGCATCGCGCGCGTTCGTCCGCGGCATCCCGTGCGTAGCGTAGCATCGCTCCCGGTGTGCACTCGCCTTAAAGAACGCTGGTTTTCTCGCGCGAGAAAACCAGCGCGTGTGAGCCAGTGTGACTTGGAGCTCAAAGTCTTTTTTAACAAAGACAATACTGAGGCACCTTTTTCACGGACATTCTCAAACACTGAAGTTGGTTTGAAATGTGAGTTGGACTTGAACTCTCATATCATCTCCAAGGCAAGGAAAGAGTGGACGTGGAAAGACAGAACGGTGCAACGAAAAATTAGACAGACTTCATTCTCACTGACAAACTGAACACAGTAAAGAATGTATCAGTAATGAATAAACCAAAGTCAAATGAACATAGCATGCGGAGAGGAAAAGTAACGCTAGACCTAAAGAAAAAAGAAAACAAAGCTATTAAGATCGAAGAGGTTAATATTCTAATCGTCACAGAGAAGTTAGATAAATTGAGAACTATAATCTAGAACAAGTATTCACAACGTGCAGGCGAGGTAAATAACAACATACAGAGTTTAAATGACAACCTAACTTATGTAGTCTTAGAATCAGCGCTAGAAGTAAATGGAAAAACACAAAGAAAACAGCGGGAACTTTTAAACAACCAAAAAGACACCTCATAAGACAACGTAACAGAATGACGATTAAAACAACAACAACAAACAAAATAAAAAATGCTGAACTGACTAAAAAAAACAACATATATATAGATAAGTGACCAACTGAAATTCGAAAATACATGAAAAAGATTTGAAGAAGCTTTTAACTTTACAATAACACAAGAATGAAGATAACAGATAATGGCAGAAAACATTTATGTATTTCGCAGTTATGAAAGCACGCAGGAGACTGGAGGTAAAGGAAGTATATGTGTAGACATTAGAAGACATTTATAAGGAAAACACTGCCACTATAAAGCTACATAAGGTCAGCGATGTAATACCTAAAACGGAAAAGGTTAGACAAGGCGACATAACTTCTCTTAAAGTATTCACAACAGTATTAAAGGAAGTTTATAATAATTTTGAAAGAGACGAGGCAGAAATTATGAATTTAGAATACCTTAATAATCTCAGGTTTGTTGATGATATTGTTCTCATTATATCATGTACATACTGTAGTTTTATAAGTATGTACTGTAGTTTTATAAGTATGTTCTTTAAGAAAGAAGTAAGAGCCCAATCCAAAGCAAGTTTCTTTTCTGTATTACACAAAAAGACTAAATAAAGTATATATTATTATTATTATTATTATTATTATTATTATTATTATTATTATTATTATTATTATTATTATTACTATTATTATTATTAGCGAATTTATGAATGATCTACAACAAATGATTTTGAAATTGCACTAAGTAAATAAATAAGTCTAAAGATGATGATGAAAAAGAGAAAGGTGATATTGAATAATTATATTTATCAAACTATGATATTAAAGAAGAGGATGAAGTGACAGAACTTCTAGAAATAAATCTACTTACAACAGAAAATAAAGAAGAAAAAATCAATGTTATGGTGTAGCTTGCTTTTAATAGATAATATAATGGTATGAAATGTCTCTCCACTATCACTAAAAGGCGTCACTTAAAAAATCTAACCAGCGCTACTAACGGGCGGAGGCCAACCATCTAAGATTTCCAAGAAGCCTATCGGCGCCATGGGTAAAAGAAAAAAAGAAGAAGAAATATTTATGATCATTTCTAACATGTGGATCTGAAATCTGGAGTCTTACCAAAATCACGGAACAAAAAAAATCGATATCCAAAATGAAATTAAGAAAACAATGCATGACAAAATCTAGAAGAGAAAATTATGGATGAGGGAACAAACCAAAGTTGAAGACATTTTGACAACTATTAAAAGGAAAAAAATAAACATGGAAAGAACAAGTCATGATATAAACAGATCGCTAATTACAGTAACAAAATGACAACCCAGGGATGGTAAAAGTAGGCAAGACAGACAGGAAACTAATAACTAAAATAAAATATCCTACCAATCATGTGTGTTCAGTGTATACATGCAGACTAGTGTATTACGTGTAGCTGATAATAATACTTATACAAAGACGAGTGTAAAAATTTGAACATAAAGAAAATAAGAGCTATTTCAAAAGTTATAAATTCTTCCATACTTAAATGAATATATGAAAAATGTTTGCAAAAAATGAATTAGTAAGCTAAGAGAAGTTACAAAGACACGAAAAAATAACATTACCATATAAAACGACAGCATTCTCTCTCTCTCTCTCTCTCTGTCTCTCTCTCTCTCTCTCTCTCTCTCTCTCTCTCTCTCTCTCTCTCTCTCTCTCTCTCTCTCTCTCTCTCTCTCTCTCTCTCTCTCTCTCTCTCTCTCTCTCTTACCTGGCATCGTTGCTGTAGGTGTGGAGTCCCCAGGTGAGCAGCTTAATCCCGTCCACTTCTCGCCTCACCCAAGACACCTGAAGCCAAAGGAAGAACAAGAAGGCAGAGGTTAGGTTAGGTTAGGTTAGGTTTGGTTTGGGTTGGGTTGGGTTGGGTTGGATTGGTTAGGTTAGGTTAGGTTAGGTTAGGTTAGGTTTGGTTTGGTTTGGTTTGGTTTGGTTTGGTTAGGTTAGGTTAGGTTTGGTTAGGTTAGGTTAGATTTGGTTTGATTTGGTTAGGTTTAGTTTGGTTACGTTTGGTTTGGTTTGGTTTGGTTTGGTTTGGTTTGGTATGGTTTGGTTTGGTTTGGTTTGGCTTGGTTTGGTTTGGTTTGATTTGGTTTGATTTGGTTAGGTTTAGTTTGGTTACGTTTGGTTTGGTTTGGTTTGGTTAGGTTTAGTTTGGTTACGTTTTGTTTTGTTTTGTTTTGTTTTGTTTTGTTTTGTTTTGTTTTGTTTTGTTTTGTTTTGTTTGGTTTGGTTAAGTTAGATTTGTCCTTTTGAGGAGATTTTGATTAGGGCAAGAAATAGTTTTATTTTGTCTTTTTCGGATGATATGCTGAAGAAATGAATGATCTGAATGGAAAGGATAATGTTGGTCTGGAAATGCTTGAAGTTACGTCGTCAACAATAAAGTTTAAAGAAGTTTGAGAAAATATTGACATTCAAGTTATGATTCAGAATATTTCCTTTGTCAAACAACTTAAAAAATTTTTTTAATTAACGCAACGTAATTTAACTTTCGAATTTTTTTGTAATATACATCAATTCAGCGAAATGTACATAACTTCAGGAGTGTTGAATTGCTTTTGTTATAAGATCATCAAATTCCTGATTCCTAATACAATACCATTCTTTGAAATGATAACACAACCTAAAGAAATCATGTGAAAAGTAACAAAAATATAATAATGGTTGTCCTTTAGTCCACATTTAAAAGCAGTCCAGTTTTGGTATCGATTAGTCTGGCTACTGCTCATTAAGGATGATATTAAGTTGTAATTGTATGTATGTACAAAATTAGGTTTTAGCCACATGATATTATACACCCAATATGAATAAAAATTATTAAAGTATTTGACAAAGTAGTAGTCTAAATGGCTTTGTTTTTACATCCTACTCAGAACTTGATTATTTGCAGGAAAGACAATTGATGACGAGGTCTTTCCAGTGTCAGAAGTTATAAATTCTCTAACAACTGATGATTTCTGGATGGCTTGTGTACAATGATTGGCCAGTGCTGGGAATACAACATGGGAAGGAAGTCAGTCTTGTAAGTGACAAAATAAAAAAAATAGACAGGAATCAGAGTATGTATCTGGCAATGTGAGTTTGAAATATACCATAATAATTTGCAAGGACAGCACGTTGACGAATCTGTGATAATATTTTAGTGGCGTTACACACACACACACACACACACACACACACACGACATCTCTGTTCTACACTTATCTAGACGAGCCACCAACACTACACAACTATAAGGATACATTTTATAGATGTTCTCTTAACTCTTAATCTTGCCAACAAAAACAGGAAGCATGTTTTTGGTGTTGTATTTGAAGGTTTGATGTTGTATTTGAAGATTTGGTGTTGTATTTGAAGGTTTGGTGTTGTATTTGAAGGTTTGGTGTTGTATTTGAAGGTTTGGTGTTGCGTTTGAACACAACCATATTATAAAATGTGTTCTAAAGTTTTCCTAAAGTAACCTGCCTTCTAGTTTTCAAATCTTTTGCATTTGTTCTCAGGATTCCTTTTCGTGCATGACGCGAAGACTTTCAAACAGATGATATTTGCACATGGAAGAGCGATGACAAAAACAATATTTATCGTTTGTATTTTTAAAGCTTCGACTTTTGTTCCAAACAGAGAGACGAATTGTCTGTTCCAGCTGAATACAGATGGAGAAAGAACATCACTTTTGAGAACAAGACGGTAATCTGTTGTGATGGAAGAGTTTCATTGTGAATACGATTCCTCTATCAAGGACAGAAATGTTAAGAAAAAATATTTATAATTTGTCCCTCAGATCCACACACCCTCACAACACTCTACAACCTTTACATAATAACATCACAACACTCTGCAGAACATCTCACCAACACTCAACACTCAACAAAAGCAAAAATCGTTGAACATTTTACACCACCCAGATAACAGACAGCAGAGACAACACAGACAATGCAGACAGACAACACAGACAGACAGACAGACAGACAGCATAGAACACAGACTTAGCGACGTGTTCTAAGTCGGTTAAGGTTCCATGTTTCCCTAAATGACTGGAAATTGTCCTCGATAATTAGTTAAGAACACTTCACATGACATAAATAAGTGAAAAAATGCATCAATTTTGTAATGGCAGTACCGATCTCCTTTCCTTTTCTATATGGTAATAAAAATCTTTTATTTAGACGAGAAATTATGTCCATTAGGATTACATTCAACCAACGGAATTAGATTAGGTTAGGTTAGGATTGCATTCAACCCACGGAATTTGTGAGGGAAATGGGAGACCACGATCTCTCGCCCTCGAAAAATAAGATATTATAGCCAAAAATGCCTTAATTGCCTTTTGGGAATGAAAACAGCACAAAAATAAAGTGAGTATAGTTAACCTCAATAACAACAAAGACAAAATACATAACCACCGCTGTGTGCAAGGGTTGGTCCGCTGAGTCACCGGGGTTGGGTGCACCGGAAAAATCCTAACTCAGCAGACGACCGGAGAGGTGAAGTCCTTCAACAGGAGTGCAGCGGGGAGAAAGCAGTGGTGAACAGGCAGGCAGTAGCGCCCAGGGGAGAAGCAGCACAAGAGCCCAGGCAGTGCAACTTTCCCGGGGAGACAAGGGACCAGCGTAGAGTGGAGGAGGCGAGGTGTGTTCACGGTGAGCTGTGGCTGGTATCTGCCTGGTCTAGCTACCCGGGGCCGTGACATTGCCTAGGAGTAGCCGGGCAAGGGGGAGGTAGAGGAGCCAGGGGGCCGGAACAAGGCCGACTGACGGAACGAGGCCGGCGAGGATAACAAGGCCAGCAGGACGTAGGATAACAAGGCCGGCAGGGCGTAGGATAACAAAACCGGCAGAGCGTAGGATAACAAGGCCGGCAGGACGTAGGATAACAAGGCCGGCAGGACGTAGGATAACAAGGCCGGCAGGGCGTAGGATAACAAAACCGGCAGAGCGTAGGATAACAAGGTCGGCAGGACGTAGGATAACAAGGCCGGCAGGGCGTAGGATAACAAAACCGGCAGGGCGTAGGATAACAAGGCCGGCAGGACGTAGGATAACGAGGCCGGCAGAGCGTAGGATAACAAGGCCGGCAGGAAGTAGGATAACGAGGCCGGCAGAGCATAGGATAACAAGGCCGGCAGGGCGTAGGATAACAAGGCCGACAGGGCGTAGGATAACGAGGCCGGCAGAGCGTAGGATAACAAGGTCGGCAGGGCGTAGGATAACGAGGCCGGCAGGGCGTAGGATAACAAGGCCGACAGGGCGTAGGATAACAAGGCTGGCAGAGCGTAGGATAAGAAGGCCGGCAGAGCGTAGGATAACAAGGCCGGCAGGCCGTAGGATAACAAGGCTGGCAGAGCGTAGGGTAACAAGGCCGGCAGAGCGTAGGATAACAAGGCCGGCAGGGCGTAGGATAACAAGACCGGCAGGGCGTAGGATAACGAGGCCGGCAGGGCGTAGGATAACAAGGCCGACAGGGCGTAGGATAACAAGGCTGGCAGAGCGTAGGATAAGAAGGCCGGCAGAGCGTAGGATAACAAGGCTGGCAGAGCGTAGGATAACAAGGCCGGCAGAGCGTAGGATAACGAGGCCGGCAGGGCGTAGGATAACAAGGCTGGCAGAGCATAGGATAACAAGGCCGGCAGGGCGTAGGATAACGAGGCCGACAGGGCGCCAGGTGGCTGGCCGTACGAATCCCTTACGGAATTAGGTTAGGTGCATAGGAACTGCCTTGTGTAGGTGAACTGGCCTTTTGCAGCCTCCTTATGTTTTTCTGTTCTTATGTCACAGCCTCTCTTTAGCCGCCTTAACCTTGCCGATCAACGGGTCACCAGCTGCATCCGATCACCAAGAGGAAGTTTTCAGATTGAGGGAAGTAACCAGCCATCAATTGTCTTGTCAACAAATGCATCGATGAACAATTTCTTAGCATCACGGTTGTAATAATAGGTCTTTGTAGAATCCCTTCCATGGTTATTTCTTTCTTAAATAAGAAAAAAATCTAAACGAGAGTTTAACACAGCGCCAGACCACATGGAGGTGAAGCAACGAGACATTTTCCCAAAGTGTCGCGACGTAACACTAATTTTTAACCTTGGGTGTTGCTTGGAGGCATTTGATAGCCTGGCATGGTCTGTGCAGCGAGGTGAGAGTGTGTTACCCATCATGAAAAGGTCACTCAGTATTCTTCGAGACACATTCAAACTCTCACAATGGATATATGCATAGTCATACTCGATTCTTTTGGTTGTGAGGTGAAGCCTTGGTTACTCTGCAGAACAACGCCTCCAAACTTCCTGAACATCAGTGAAGGTTTTAGTGAACGGTCGCTCAACCTAACTCTAATCCTGTCAGGTGTGTAGACTTACAATTGGAACAGTACATGATCATTAAGTAAGGCATTGTCTGCTCACGAAAACCTTCACAGATGTTTAGTACAGTAAGTATCCGGTGCATTACAACTAATCGTATTCAGATCGGTTTGAAGGCGTTGTTTTGCAGATTAACCGAAACTTTTAATGTGTCAGTAGGTTTGTTATTGCCAAAATTAAAACCTTTGAAACCGTGAAAATGTAGTGAAATCCGTTTCATCGTAACCATTATGGCAAACAAACAACAAACGAACAAAGAACAAACAAATCTCAACCATCTACACTGAATAACATTCACAGCAACAGCAACAACAACTCATTATATTGGAATCAGAGCCATACAAACAAACAAACAAACACACACCTCACATCCACCTCTCTTTTCATCACCAAGTCTTTCAAGATAAAAAAAAGAAAAAAAAGTCTCCCAATAAACATTAATCCATTACAGAAAACAATTTGTCGAAGGACAGTACAGAAGAGGAGGTGTTGACGTGTTGGCCGTGAGGTGAACACTGACTGGTCCGCTAGCTCCGTGACCAGGAGCGCGTTCAGCGAGGTGGGGGGGACAAGCTTTGCCCGCCGAACGATATTGGACGCTAGCTCCGTGACCAGCAGGTGTCCCCCTCGCTCCGCCCCGCCCTCCACCCCTCCCTCCTGGACGGCGTTGATTGGTCAGTTCGATCACGCCAAACTAAAGACCTCTTTTATTTGTTCCCAATAATCTACTCCGGATTCTGCCCTGAATCCGAATCTGTTTTGGATTAATTGGGTGCAAATAGAACATCAGAATCTGTTTTGGATTCGCTGGATCAAAACAATAACAATGAGAGGCCAGTCGCTGCCCAGCCGTCACACTAGTCACTTCTCCGAGGAAGTGTGGAGAGTTACAACTTTCATTTCCTGATGCATTTAGGTTGATAGCGGCACCCCAAAATATGCTTATATTGAGAGGCCAGTGGCTGCCCAGCCATGATCAGCTGTTGACGCTCACCACTTTTACTGGGACAAAATTAATAAAGGTCACCGATCGTCACAAGAGGTTAACCTCAAGATCAAGATAAAGCCATGACCTAACCTGACCTGTGACACCAAGATCAAGATCAAGCAGTTAGGCCTACAACGCCATCCCAGCCATCACAACGCCATCCCAGAAACCCAGCTACCTGCCCATCCAACTTTTTTTTAAAGGAGATCAAAATGGCAGCAGGCTTTGCTAATCAACTCTTGGAAGACAGTGACGAGGACAATGTACCAGCAATCATTGCTGCAAGTGCTTGTTTGGTGCATGCTGAAACAGTTAGGTAAGAAATACAAGCCCCCCTGTTCCTCCACAAAAGGGAGATGATTATCAACTTTGTTTTGGAATTATTTCCTGTAATGCCGTTTCAATATTTATCCTCCATTTGATTGTTTTTCTTTTTCTATAATGCATTTAAGTGTTAAGGTGTAATTTGTTGTACAAATAAATATTAAACATAAATAAATTATATTGCGTGGTGCTTTTCTAATATGATGTTTCAATTTTAAGAATATGCCAAAGCTAATGGACTAAGTAATTCTAATAGCATTACCCTACTTTATGGATGTTGATGAGAGGTGGATGTAATAAGAGGTAATAATGGGGTTACAGAAATTAGCACGTATAGGCCATCAGACCTTTTGTAGCTTCCTTATATACTTATGTTATGTTTTTTTTCCCTCCTTTTAGATTACATGGAAGGCATGACTCCACCTTTTCTGAAACATTGGAAGGAATGGATGATTTAGCCTTCTTCCAACAACTGAGACTGTCCAAAGCAGCCTTCGACCATCTGCATAGCCTCCTCCGACAACAAGAACAAGAGGATGTTACTGTGTACAAGAGAGGGAAGAAGAAAATAACACTGACAGAGTGTTTGCACATCACCCTCTGGTATTTAGTGAATAAAACAACATTCAGAGAGACTTCAGTCCAGTTCAACTTATCTATTAGTGTCACACACAAAATTGTATATAACATGATAGATAAGATTTGTGGATTAACAGAAAACATTATCAAGTGGCCAACAGACCTTGAAAAGACGGAGGAGGAATTTATGGTTACAGCTGGATTTCCTGGTGTTGTGGGAAGTATAGACGGCACACATGTTAAAATTTGCCCTCCTGCCAATAGGCATAATGAGTATTTGGATAGGATATTTAAACATAGTGTCACTTTACTGGCTGTTTGTGATGCTAAAAAATGATTCACATGGATATCTACAGGATTTGCTGGCAGTATTCATGACCAAAGGTGTCTATTTTCAAGTTCGATGAGTGAGCGAGTGTCAATGTTGCCTAATGAGTACTTCCCAAAGACTAGTATACACTTAGTGGGAGATTCAGCCAGGATTGATGGTACCATTTAAGGATCTTGAAAATTTGACCCCATCACAAGCATTATATAACAAAAAGCTTTCTTTAACTAGATGTGTTATCGAAAACACATTTGGTTTATTGATAAATAGATTCAGGTCTTTGATGAACCTCGAAGTAAAACTTAAAAATGTTACACCAATTATTGTAGCATGCTGCACCCTCCATTTCTTTAAAATTTAATGATTATCTCGAGGAATCAAACACTATGGACCCACCAGATGAATCTACTGATCCTAATCCAGCAACAGAGTTTGAGTCTAACAAACCCAATGCAGCTGCAAAAAGAAGAGGCTTGTGTTCAATGTTTTCATAATTCCAAGGCACACACACACACACACAACACACACACACACACACACACACACACACACACACACACACACACACACACAAACATATACGAGTAACAGATAGCTAGCCTATGCTGGTTGTTATTTAAAGTTAAGATAATCCTCAGGTAACATGTACCCATGCTCAGGTTAAGTTAACATGTAGTATTATATGTTCATTATTTAGTCGTATTTTTTTTTAGTGATTAATAAATTATACATAATACTTCCTTCTTTTTATTCCTGTTTAATAATTCCTTTTTATAAAAATATATAATTAAATCTGGTGTAAAAGCCTCACTGTTTTCCTTAAAATATCATAAACAATTAAATAATATATCATGTAAATGACCTCAATCACTGCTGCTGCTGCTTTTCCTCCGCCTTCTCTTCTGCATAGCAGTTAATTCATTGATTGCATTCACAACCTTGTTAATCTTTTCCACCTGCTGTTGCTGCTGTTGCAGCATGTGTTGCAATATTTGCATCATCTGAACCTGGAAAATTGTTTTGTGTTCCCTGTATTCATTTCTTTTTTTCTCCTTTTCTTTCACAACCTTTGTGTGTTCCTGAAAATTTTCCATGATGCTAGTCATGAAGTCCCTCATTTGCCTGTTGTGTGAGGGCGGTGTCAGCCGGATGGAATCATCGCGACTTCTTTTCTTGCCACTTATGGCTCTAGAGGTTCCCTCGATGTCAATGTCAGCTTTGTTGTCCAGCTGTGTTAAGCTTAAGGCTACTTCTGCTTCAGGAACCTGGCTGGAAGGATCAGGAATACCTTCTGGTAGCCCCGGCATACAACTTACATTGGTCCTCAGGGCTGCTGCATTCTGAACCTGTGTAGGGAGGAGGGTGAAATTGAACACATTGAAGTACGTGAAAAAAGAAGCAAAAAATAGTGGGAAGTATTGTAGATAAGAAGAGTAGACAGCACAAAGGAATACAAACAGCAACAGACCTAAAAGTCCATATTTGGCTGTTTGATTCCTCTAAACTAGACTGACTATTATTAATAGAGAAAGGATAGTATACTAGCAAACTCCTCCACATCCCCTTTCCCTCTAGCTTAAGCTGTCCAGAAAAAAGCGATACCATGTAATATCAAAAAATTACCAGCAGTTTAATAGGACAGTGAGAAGAATGGTGTGTATCTACGAAAGTAACTTTTAGACACGAGTTTTAGATGGAAAATATGCGATGAAATCTTCAGTAAAGTATCTTAAGTACCTTAGATGCACCGCTGTCATATATGTTTGTCGGATTGACAGCATGGCTGTCATGGACCAATGCATGAATTTCTTCATAGAAGATAGGCTTTGATATAGTAGCCGCACCAGTTTTCTTTGAATTATCAATGAATTTCTTGTATGCCCGCAGCAAATTTTTCCATTTTGAATTACGTTGCTCGGCATTGAAGTTCATCTGAAACTGTAGGTTAAGGTTACAAATAGAAAGTGTTAATGCATACATTAGTAGTGATGAGTGTTGCAAATCAGAGGTACCAAATTAGTATGTTATATAATGAAAAAAATGCATGTATAATCATGGATTAGTATTTGTCGTTAGCTTTAAATACACCTCCATTCCGGAACATCCCTTATAGAGTCAGTAGGTGAGTTTCTACTTTTCTATTTCAACACAATCTTTGCTTGTATAAGCCATCCTCCCCATAAACTACAATCAATGTTACACTGGTGTTCATAATGCCTTTTCCTTTATTAAGAACCATCACCATTCAATATTCCAAATGACTTTCTTCAACTAGAACCCTCTCTTTTATATAACTTAAGAATATAGCTCTTAAATACTATACCCTATTAGTTAATTTCATTGCAATATCTTTCCATATGGCTTTCTTTTTGGTGACTTTATCTTGGATAAATGTATAGTTGTCTTTGACTAGTTGGAGGAATGTGTCGACGATAGTTGGCAGCCAAACTCCTTCCTTCCCAAGACTGGAACATGCATGGTTTTGCTCTTCTATTGTGAGTGTGAACTGAGTTATTACCAATGGGAGAAGAATATGAAAAAATTATAATACTTTATGCCTGTTCTGTATCCCCCCAAACATTTCAAAGGCTCTAAAGATTCAACACTTAGAAGAATTTTAATATGAACTAAAAATTAAATAAAAATGTATTAATAATTTTGCATGAGGAAATGACACCAGATTTCTATACCTTGAGCTGGTTCATGTTCAGTTGAAGGTATGTCTTTATGCACAGTATTTTCGTGCTCCAAAAATGGTTCATGTGTTGTAAATACCATGTTGCAAGGTTGGCATAGATACCTAAGGGAATCATGCAGACAAATAAAATTTTTGGTCACCACAATATAGCACATGTATGTGATTGTATACACAAAAAACAACATAACATATATAGTTGCATGTAATGAAGACATGTTAGTAGTATTATACCTCTGAACCAATAAACCACAAAATATTTGAAAATGTTAATTTTCCAGTATGTAGTATATTCTGAGAAAGTAAACAAAAAAAAATTTGTTTGGCGGTTCCAGTGGGTGAAGTCCCGGGGCTAAGTTAGGTATAACCCTTCCATTCGTCTTCTCCCCTCCCGCAAAAAAAAAAAAAAAAATAAAATAAAATAAAATAAAATAAATAAATAAATGCATTTCCAAAGGTTTCTATGTTTGTTGGGAGGCGATGAGGAATTGTTATATCTCATTAACTATTTATTTATGATGAGAATGAATGTCAAAGTCGCCTGAAGCACAATGTGGGAGTGATGGGAATGTAGGACAACATTCAATTTTAGAGTAAAACATTGCACAAAAATATAAATTTTGCTTGTTGACTGAACAGGCAAACCCCATCAGATCATTCCAAAAAGTATTACTAAGATATTAAAACTAACTCTGTTTAGAATCATCCTAAATAGCACATAACCCAGTTTCTTCATTTGCTAACCTAACCTAACCAATTGCTATCTATATTCATGATTATTCATAATCAAGCCAATCGTTATATATATTCTGGATTATTCATAATCAAACAAAACGTTATCTATGCTCAGGATAACTCATAATGTATAACTATTTTTTTTAGTAGAGGCTGTTGTTATATATCTCCCTTGTTTCTGGTATTCATTACCATCATTATATAATTTTGTGCCTACAATTACATTCCTGCAACTTTTGCTTTTCATCTATTATCCCCTCGTACTGTGTAAGGTTTTATTGAGAGTGTATATATATATATATATATATATATATATATATATATATATATATATATATATATATATATATATATATATATATTTAACGTCTGAGTAGAGACCGGGTAGAGGCTGCTGTTATATATCTCCTTTGTTTCTGGTATATATTACCAACATTATATAATTTTGTGCCTACGGTAACATTCCTACAACTTTTGCTTACCATCTGTTATCCTCCTCGTACATGTCTAAGGTTTTATTGAGAGTGTATACAAATATAAATGTTTGAGAAGAGGCTGGCTCAGGCTGCTGAGGCCTGGTGCAAAAAACCCGCGAACGAGTGTCGTCTGCTATAACCCACCTCCCAAATCAGATTCCACGTATTCAGGAATCTGTTACAGATCATGGGTTAAGATGGTAAATAGAACACGATTTCGCGGCTAGGCCCCGCCCAGAGCGGCCAAGCCCCGCCCAGATTCAGTGATCTGAAACGGATTCACGCAAATAGAAGAGGCCTTAACCAGTGTGCTCGAGCTTATTCAACGATGCTCCGAGGACTCAGTGGCAAGGGAGCTCGAGATGGGTAAGTGGCGGTTCGAAGTCTTGGTAGTACGAACCTGCACACACACACACACACACACACACACACACACACACACACACACACACACACACACACACACACACACACACACTGCTTGGTAGCTCAGTGATAAAGTCTCGGCCTGTCACTCGCCAGTCTTGGGTTCGCGCCTCGCTAAAGATGCAAAGTTTCACTAATGACTAAGCAGTTACTGTCCTCCGTGTATGTGTGTGTGTGTGTGTGTGTGTGTGTGTGTAATGTAAGGGTACGTAAGTAACATCAATGCACGGGAATGAAGGGAAATAGATAGATAAATGTAAGAGAGGAGGAGGAGGAGGAGGAGGAGGAGGAGGAGGAGAAAGAAGAAGAGGAGGAGGAGGAGGAGGAGGAGAAGGAAGAGGAGGAGGACGAGGACGAGGAGATGATGTATTAACAGAGTAGAAAATAACTTGAATGCCATTTCTCTCTCTCTCTTTTATTTATTTTTTTCTTTGTAACAAAAAACTACGTACCGTTTTGTCACCGAGTCTGTTGACGTGACAAGTGAGGTGTGTGGTGGAGGCCAGCTGTGCTGTGACTGTGGTGGCGTTACGGTGGTGGTGCTGGAAGTAAGGTGTGACGCTGTGCTGCTCATCGTGACGACCCTGACTGTACCTGTGTGGAGGATGAAGGACACTGGTGATCACTCTCCTAACTCTTTACCTTATCTTACCTAACTTTACCTTACCTAACCTTACCTTACCTTATCTAACCTTACCTTATCTTACCTTACTTAACCTAACCTAACCAAACCTAATCTTACCTAACTTTACCTTATCTTACCTTACTTAACCTTACCTAACCTAACCTTACCTTACCTTATCTTACCTTGCCTTACCTTACCTTACCTTACCTAACCTTACCTTATCTTACCTTACTTAACCTTACCTAACCTAACCTTACCTTACCTTATCTTACCTTACCTTACCTTACCTAACCTAACCTTACCTTACCTTACTTACTTATCTTACCTAACCTTATCTTATCTAACTTTACCTTATCTAACCTTACCTTTACTTACCTAACCTTACCTTACCTAACCTAACCTTACCTTACCTTACCTTAACTTATCTTACCTAACCTTATCTTACCTTAACTTACCTAACTTTACCTTATCTAACCTTACCTTTACCCACCTAACCTTACCTTATCTTACCTTACCTAACCTTACCTTAACTTAACTTACCCAACCTGACCTTACCTTATCTAACCTAACCTTACTTTACCTTACCTTAACTTACCTTACCTAACCTTACCTAACTTTCCTAATCTTACCTTACCTTATCTAACCAAATCTTACCTTACCTTACCTGACCTAACCTTATCTTATCTTACCTTACTTAACTTTACCTTATCTTACCTTACCTTACCTTATCTTACCTTACCTTGCCTAACTTTACCTTACCTTACCTTA
>JAXIVD010002962.1:37500-40000 GCA_036785275.1 Cancer borealis
TTAAACTCTGATACTCTTTTAACACTGTATTATACACTATTCTATCCATATCTCAACTACTGCAATGTTGTCTGGGGCATGGCTAATAAAACAACACAAAAGTCATTAGTATTGCTACAGCGTACAGCGACTTGTGCGTATTATTGGTCAAACAAGCAGATATGAACACACCTCACCTGTATTTAAAAACTTTAATATATTAAAAATACTTGACATATATAAACTAGAATGTCTCAAATACATATACGGCCAGTTACACTTAAACGATATCCAACAGCTAACTACAGGTCACACGATAAACACACACGATAAACACCAGAAACAGACACAATCTCAGACCTCCTTTTCCCAGCTTGGAAGCTCAGAAGAGATTCGTTTCATATTATGGTTGTATAGCATATAATGAACTACCAACACACCTTAAAAACATAAATAATAAAGATTCATTTAAAATCCACACTAAAAGATACCTCGTTAGTATGTATTAAGATCGACTGTATCATGTTTGCCGTTTCAATTATACTTTTGTGCTTCATAACACAATTGTTTGACCACACCATGTTAAACTTATTAATTTATTGTTTATTATTGTTTATTATTGTTTATTATTATTGGATAAGATGCACTTAGGGCGTCTGATTAATGTCACAGATGTTTAATTGTTAAATAATTGTTGTAAATTATTTTATATGTAGGCAATTAAATGTGTAATAGTTTGATTAAACTAAGGCTTTATTACTATAGTATATAATGGTTAAGGGACCTGCCAAAAATATTTCATTTAGCGGATCCTGCCCAGCAATATCAAGGCACACATTTATTGAACTCATATTAATGTTACTTGGGCAATAAACCTATTTGAATTTGAATTTGAATTTGAATTTGAATTTGAATTTGAATTTGAGGAGGAGGAGGAGGAGGAGGAGGAGGACGAGGGAAAGGAATGCGAAGAGGAGGAGGAAGAAGAGGAGGAAGAGGAGGAGGAGGAGGAGGACGAAAAAGAAAAGAAGGAGGAGGAAGGGGAGGAGGAGGACGAAAAAGAAAAGAAGGAGGAGGAAGAGGAAGAGGTAAAGGAATACGAAGAGGAGGAGGAAGAAGAGAAGGAGGAGTAGGAGGAAGGACGAGGAGGAGGAAGAGGAGGACGAAAAGGAAAAGAAGGAGAAGGAAAGAAGAAAAAAAAGGAAAGAAAGAAAGAAGGAAAGAAGGAAAAAAGGAAAGAAAGAAAAAAGAGACGATCTGGGGCGGAAATTGCATTCTGGAGAGGAGAGAGAGAGAGAGAGAGAGAGAGAGAGAGAGAGAGAGAGAGAGAGAGAGAGAGAGAGAGAGAGAGAGAGAGAGAGAGAAAAAAAAAACCCCAGAAAACAAAACAAAAACAAAACTAAATGCGTCACTGGCTTACTGAAATCATTAACCGGTAGGCATTGGTGGAGGGGCTAACGTCAAACTATTCACTCACACATCGCTAAGACTTGGGTTAGGTTAGATTAGGTTAGACTAGATTAGGTTAGATTAGATTAGGTCTAAGTGCTTTCTAACAGGAAATTATGAAACAGTGGCATAACCAAACGTTTTCCAGCCAATGACCTGAAACACTGATAAGTTTGGCGGCAGTCTGACCCAGTGTGACTCAATGTGACCAAGTGTAATCCATTGTCTAGCGCGCTGCAGGTCGATACGGTTGTCTGGCGGCGGGAGGGAGGCAGAGGCGGACTACTTTCGCTTTGCATGCCCGTGTATGTGCAAACTAAGGCAAGCAAGACAAGGCAAGGCAAGGCAAGGCAAGGCAAGGCAAGACAAGCAAGGCAAAGCAAGGCAAAGCAAGGCAAGGCAAGGCAAGGCAAGGCAAGGCAAGGCAAGGCATGGCAAGGCAAGGCAAGGCATGGCAAGGCAAGGCAGTGTAAGGCAAAACAAGGCAAGGCAAGACATGGCAAAGCAAGGCAAGGCAAGGCAAGGCAAGGCAAGGCAAGGCAAGGCATGGCAAGGCAAGGCAAGGCAAGGCAAGGCATGGCAAGGCAAGGCAAGGCAAGGCATGGCAAGGCAAGGCATGGCAAGGCAAGGCAAGGCAAGGCAAGGCAAGGCATGGCAAGGCAAGGCAAGACAAGGCATGGCAAAGCAAGGCAAGGCAAGGCAAGGTAAGGCAAGACAAGGCATGGCAAGGAAGGCAAGGCATGGTAAGGCAAGGCAAGGCAAGGCAGGGCAAGGCAAGGCAAGGCAAGGCATGGCAAGGCAAGGCAAGGCAAGGCAAGGCAAGGCATGGCAAGGCAAGGCAAGGCAAGGCATAGCAAGGCAAGGCAAGGCAAGGCAAGGCATGGCATGGCATGGCAAGGCAAGGCAAGGCAAGGCAAGGCAGGGCAAGGCAGAGCAAGGCATGGCAAGGCAAGGCAAGACAGGGCAAGACAAGGCAAGGCAAGGCAAGGCAAGGCAAGGCATGGCAAAGCAAGGCAAGAAAAGGCAAGGCAAGGCAAGGCATGGCAAGACAAGGTAAGGCAAAGCAACGCAA
>JAXIVD010002962.1:42500-47500 GCA_036785275.1 Cancer borealis
GGTAACATTTCTCATTCTGTCACTGGCCGTTCTGTGCATTTAACTATTTAATTGTTATTGTCATTCATCATTATATTCCTGCTGGTACACACTCATCTAAACTTTTCTACCAATATCTCCTTTGACCAGTAGCATCCACACACTGTCATGCCCCCCAACTCAAACAACAAACTTTTCCTACTCCTCTCGTTCTTGACGTTACACTTTAAAGGCAAATGAATTTAAAATGAATGAGGAGGAAACTTAATTACCAGGTTCAAAAGGGGGGTTTCAGAAATAAAGTAAAAAAACAAAACAAGTAAACAAACTACACTAGATTTATTTACAAGTTAATATTTGTATACACAACGGAAATTCAATTCAAAAGATGATCTGTCTACCAGAAGGGTAGTTAATTACATTGAAAGTAATTAGAGAAACAAATACAAAAATACACAAGATCACGAGTATTCTACACTAAACCACTCACCTCACACAAACACCAAACAAATAAACCCCAAACAAATAAACACCAAACACCTAAGTTAATTGATTGAGGCACAGGTCGGGAAACACAAACACAAACACAAACACAAACACAAACACAAAAACCCAACACAAAAACAAACACAAAACAAACACAAACACAAAAACCCAACACAAAAACAAACACAAAACAAACACACACAAAGAAATAAATATTATAATTGGAGAGAGAGAGACGAGCCAGAGTAAAAATACTCAAATACCCAAACTTATTTCACTCCCTTACGTTACTAAAACAATCCCCCACTCAAACAAGGGAAGAAAAAATGATGATGGGTAAAAAAATGCGCGAAGCAAACCCAAACAAATACCCACATCAAAAACCCAGTAACGTAAGAAGAAAAGTAAACGGTAAAAACACACAACACAGGCTTCACTCTCAATCTCCAATTAAAACGCACAATACTCACGCCATACCTCCGACACCGCTCCGACACAACCTGTACCCTCTGCGCGGTGACCTGAACTATACTGTCTCGGCGCTGAGTCACCCGGCCTTATATAGGGGGACGCGACCCACGCCACGCTTACCCATGCTCCGTGGTGTGAAATAAACCCTATACAAGAGAAACTACTCTTTAACTTATCTAACTTAACATTATTTTTACATTAAAACATAGCAGATGAAAATACAAATATATAGCCGAAATTACAACACGCTCGCTCTTTTAACAACAATGTTAGAGCTAAAAAGTATAGAACGGGTTGTAACGCTATATAAACTATCCTTAAAATTACAATAAAAATATAATGACCTTAAATTAAAATAGCAGTTCCCAAAATAAAACATAATAATAGAAATATATAGTTTCCCAACTCTCCAATGCGCCACAAAAGACCCACGAGAGTTTTTATTGCATTTACCACCTCCACATCTTCTTCTTCCACTATTACAAAACAATTTAACAGTATATTTATAAAACTAAGCTTAACCTAACAAAATTAACAAAAAATATGTGACCATTCGACGCAACACCTTTTTTCTCTTACAAGATGTGGTCCGGGCCGCGAAAGGTCGAAAAAGGTCACCTCCGCGGTCACTTTCTCTTAAGCCGCTTCCCCCCCCTCCACCTCACTCAACCCCTGCTCCACACATCACACATCAAAAACGCTGGCATACACACAAAAATAACCATGACTCCATTAATGTCTTAAGTCACTTCGTGACAGTCCTCCCTACCAAAAAAAAAAGAAAATGGGTGGGGGAGAAAGATACCGCACATTTTCTTTAGCTGGAGACTTTAAAAAAATGGACTATTAAAGTTCTGAAGGAACAAAACAAAACTAGCGTTGTGGAGAGCATTGCCAAAAGAAAAGAAAACAGTTCAGCTGGTTCAGACACGGGTAACAGCACAACAGGGCGTATAAGGCCCATACGCAACATGGCGTCAATCTCCTTTTGAATGAGCGGAACCTGTCGAGGGTGTACTCGGTAAGGTGACTGCTTAACAGGCTTCGCTCCATCAACGTCTATGTCATGGACCACTTTCGTAGTCCGCCCAGGGCTGTCCTTAAAGACCTCAGGGAACTGGTCCAAAACAGCGAGCACACTGGAGCGCTGCTCCGCTGTCAAATGGTCCAGCTCCTCCTGCAAGGCGGCTCTCGCAGCCCCATTCTCCTGCCACGCCCCTACTGAGGACGTCGACAAGGTACTGGCCACGGCCGTTTCCTCCTCCTCTTCCTCAACAGGTATGCAAGGACCTGAGAGACAAACGGGAGTGCCAGATAGGCCTCCCGAGGAAGAATCGACAAAACCCTTAAGCATGTTTACATGACATAAACGCTGCTGGCGACGACGACCTGGGGTAGACACCACATAGTTGGTATCACTCACCTTCTTGTGCACCTCGAACGGTCCCTGAAACTTGGCTTCAAAAGGATCCCCCCGATGCGGCAAGAGTACTAAGACTCTGTCGCCTGGAGAAAATTCCCGTTGCACTGCTCCCTTTCCCTTGTCAAACCAATGCTTAGCACGGGTTTGACTCTCATCAAGATGTTCGGCTGCCAACTGCCAACAACGTAAAAGCTTGTGCCTAACCCCTCCTATCCACTCCAACAAGCTGAACTCTCTCTGGTCTGCTCCCAACAACGACTCCTTAATATGGGTCAGAGGACCTCTCACCTGGTGGGCAAATATTAATTCGAAAGGACTGAAACCAGTACTCTCTGAAGGGGAGTCTCTCAAGACAAACAAGACATAGGGAAGATTGTCATCCCAGTCAGTATCAAACTGAAGGGCAAACTTGTGCAGGATGCTTTTCAGAGTTTGGTGGCTACGCTCCACCACACCTTGAGTCTGGGGGTGGTAAGGACTGCTCACGGAGTGCTTAATTCCTAGAGACTTACAAAAATCATTAAAAACCCTACCACAAAAATAGCTAGCACTATCTGTCTGCACCTTACATGGGACTCCGAAAAAAGAAAAAAACATTGTTAAATTTCTACAAATTGCCTCCGCTGTAATCCTTCTAAGAGGTACAGCGTTAACATACCTCGAGGCTGCGTCAACCATGGTGAGGAGATACTCATTCCCTCTCTTGGTTTTCTTTAGTGGGCCAACGACGTCCACTTGGATGGTGGTAAATGGTTCCGGCAGGTGAGGAACCTTGACCAGAGGAACCGGTTTGATTTTCTGGTTCGGCTTCCCCATGCGTTGGCATATCAGACACTCCTTGCAATGCCTGGCCACCTCTGCCCGAATCCCTGGCCAGAAGTACAAACGGGTTAACTTCCCGAGCGTCTTCCTGACCCCCAAATGTCCGGCAAAACGTCCATCATGGGCCACCTCCAGCAGGGCCTGACGGTACTGGACCGGCACCACCAGTTGCTCCACTGAGGCCCACGCGGCATCCTCCTTCTGGAAGGTGGGCGGCAGCCACCTCCTAAACAGTACCCCCTCTTTAAGGAAGTACATGGTAGTCGGCGCGAAATCCCTCTGCTGCGTCAGCGCCTGCTCCATCATGGTCGTCAAACTCTCGTCCTCCCTCTGCGCGGTGATCAAGGCCTCCCTTCCCTGGCGCACATTACCTGAGGACAAACAAGGACCGGCCGAAAAAGGCTCGGCAAACAGGGATGAAATATTGAGGTCCCCGACCTCGTTACCTTGGGTAGAACTCTGGGAAACTGGGGGTTCTGAAGTTTGGGCGGCGTTACTCATGCTGCGAGTCACGGCACAAAAAGGGAAAACTTGGGGCATATTGGCTTCCAGTTGTTCCAAATCTGCGGAGGCACTAGGCTCTTCCTGCAGGACCAGAGGAGGGGTTCCTCCCATTCTTTCCCCGGCCAAATCATTGCCTAAAATTATGTCCACCCCTTTTACGGGCAACTCAGGCAAAATCGCAACTGGAGCCTCACCCTTAAAACAGTCAGAATCTAAAAAGATCCTGACCAAAGGTGCCGAATTACGGCCCGCAATGGAAGACAAGATTACCCATTCTCCTGTCTTCCCTCCAGTAACCACCCCTGCCCTAAGTAAGGTCTGTAAAGCCCCCGAGTCTCGGAAAACATTCACGGGACGAGTTACCCCGCCACCGGTTACAGACCCCCTCGAAACAAAAGCCTTATATCCAGCGTCCGGCTGGATCGCCTTGTCTCCAGTAGTAGTGAAGTGTCCTCCCTCTCCTGGAGTAGAGAACACATCACCCACTGTCATTGTCTCCACCTTCGGGGACTTTTGAGTGGCCAACACTGCCTTCGCCGGCTCCTTAGGCTGGAGCCTGCGCCAGCAATAGTCTGCCTTATGTCCGGTCTTCCCACAGAACGAACAATTAAATATTTCCCTCTGCCGACCTGGCGACGCGGGCTTCGAAATACCCTTGCCTTGAGGGGGAGGGTCAAGAGGGCGCTGGTGCGCTCCCTTCCCTTTATGTTGGGGGAAGCTGGATCCCCCACCACCTGGACGGGAACCAGACATGTAGCTGTCTTTCTTGGCTAAGGCATAGTTGTCTGCTATGGTAGCAGCTTCCTCTGCCGTGGTGATGTTTCTCTGAGCCAAGTGAGATGCTACGTCCCTGTCCACGACCTGTACAAATGCCTCAATCAAAACTAACTCTACTAGCTGGTCATAGGACTCTGCGTTCTTCGACCGGCACCAACTCACAAAAGCCTCACGCTTCGCCCTAGCCAACTCCAAATGGCTTTGTTCAGGGTTCTTTCTCAGAGCCCTAAACTTCTGCCTATAAGCCTCAGGCACCAGAGAATAAACCTGAAGGACCTGCTTTTTAACCTTTTCATAGGAGCAAGCGTCCGTATCACTCAGCGCCATATACGCTTTCAGTGCCTTACCCTTGAAGCTTTGCTGCAAGAGCAAGGTCCACTGATCTCTGGGCCATGAGAGACGAATGGCAAGCCTCTCGAAACTGTTGAAGAAGGTGTCTACACACCCTTCATTAAAAGTGGGTATAAGCCTAATGGCCTTCCCCAAATCAAACATAGGAACACTGGAGTCGTTGTTCCCAGCTGCCCCTAACTCAGCT
>JAXIVD010002963.1:0-5000 GCA_036785275.1 Cancer borealis
ATTGTAGTTCACCTTTGCACCATTACCACCACATGGCATGCAACACTATCACCAGCTAACATGTCCTTAAACGCCATTTTCTCCTTCACCTTCGCATCAAGCAAGTCACGGATCATAATCGAGTGGAATTTGACTGAACTCTTACGTAAAACATAAGTGTAGCGCTAAAACGTACGTCAGCCGTGTTATCGCACAACACTTATTCACACTTGACTGGAAATCTGGAAAGTGAAAAGCTGCTACATTTGTTTGTTTCGTAATTGATTGGGTGACAGCCGCGTGAAATCACCACCCTGCTGTGGTTGCTGAGGTGAGAAGGTGACCGTGCATTCATCTCGCCTAATCGAGCTTCTCTATGTGTTCCTTTGTTCTGTGTTCCGCGCTGGTAAAAGCAAAGGAAGTCTCACTTTTATTTCATATGCCTTAGTGATCACCTACATTGGCTAGTCATCGGTGCCGCTCAACTTACATCTACATAGTGCTTCACATCTTCAGTATTTCCACCTTGCCAATATGAGAAAACGTGGATTAGGGGTGTGTGTGTGTGTATGTGTGGTGTGTGTGTGTGTGTGTGTGTGTGTGTGTGTGTGTGTGTGTGTGTGTGTGTGTGTGTGTGTGTGTGTGTGTGTGTGTGTGTCTGTGTCTGTGTCTGTGTGTGTGTGTGTGTGTGTGTGTGTGTGTGTGTGTGTGTGTGTGTGTGGGTGGGTGGGTGGGTGGGTGGGTGGGTGGGTGGGTGGGTGTTTTTAACTTATTGACTTGTACTAAAACCGTCAACCATGCATGGGCATAAAAGTAAAAAGTTGACATCAGCATTTTTTTGTTCTGCTTTGCCGCAAGTCATGTATACCGCACCACGCCGATGCCACTGTTCATTGCATACCGTGAAACAAAAAACAAATGAGACCTGTACGACAATACCCAGACAGGTGTGTATCTGTCAATACATTAATATGTAAATGACAGGATATGAGAGGCAAGATTCATGGATATTGCCGCACATATTTTTTTTTTTATATGATTAGGTAGATGACCGTGATATAAAAAAAAATAGAGAAGAAGTCCGCTCAATTATCGTTTCCCCCAAACTTTATATATAAGAGAAGATTACCAAAAGAATATGGTCAATGTGCGTAGCTAATTGTGAAAGTGCTAGAGAGCCTAAAACAGTATTAAAATTACACGGATCTTGAATAACATTCCATTATAACAGAAGCCAGTAACCAGTGAGGAGTCATGATCTTGAAAAAAAAATAGTGATAATATTATTGAATTAAATACAAACTACTGTAAAAAAAATTATGACAGCCATGAAGAAAGAGAAAAAAATTCAACCCTAAAGAAAAACGAAAATATATTGTCAGAAGAGTTAGATGGAAGAGAGACATAACAAAACTTGTAGTCCACTTTCATTCATTAACAAGAGAGCGAACAACGTGATTGGCTGTTCTCCGAAGTAGACTTATAAGCAACAGGAATACTTTTTTTTTAGGTGTTGTGTGTGACTGTGATAAGGTTTAATTAATGTAGGATTGAGTCCATGTGCGATTCTCTTCCAAATAAACACATCTTCATAAATAAACATTCTCCTCGCCTTAACGTCAACACGCATGCCATAAGTAAACACCTCGCCTTGACCTTGAAACCAGCGTCGCATAAACTTGATAGCGCAAGTATTTGTTTTTCTGCACTCATGCTCGAAGGGTTGTATGAGAAGGAGGAGTGTATATAAGTTGTCTCTCTATGGTTGAAATGGAAGATAAAGAGTGATCAGTGATTTCTGCCTCTCATTCTTTTTTTCTCTCTTTTCTTAATTCATCGATAACCTTGCAAAAAAAAAATCGAACTAATGCATTTTATTCTTTGTACCTAAATGTAATCAAACAATCATGTACTAATTTGCAGTTAGTAGATTGATTAGCCATGAATAATTGGAAAGTAAGATAGTAAAAGATAGAATGTTACTGTCGAGTGTAAAAAAAAATCTGAAGATGATTGATGGAAGGAAAGAGGATTATGAAACGAATAGCAGTGCCTTCATCCCTACTGCATACGAAGACAGACTAGACCATTGTAGAGTGCAGTATACAATAACAACAACTAACATGCTGCTACTGCTACTGGTTGGATACATGGAAATTATATAGAAATTGAAAACTGTGAAGTAAAAAAAATTGAATTAGAAGAAAGAAAATCAAGGAGAAAGCGTGAGATGAAGAGAGAATTAAGGAAACACTGGATCACAAAGACACATTAAAAAACACAAGTAAAGGAGCTTGTATGGCTCTGAGTGAGAATTGTGTGACTTACGAGTAGAGAACAAATACCCATGTGGTATCAAAAAGCTTAAATTTTACCAAGCGATCAATTCAATCATATAAACCAATACAAATCTAGTTGAATCTCCGCTGTACACATGACTTTAAGATGACGAAAATTGACAGTAGGGACGAGATGCGTGAGTGTTGCTGCAACGACGTTTCCTTCTAATGACCCTTTATTATAACAACAAGAAGTACGAGACATACGTGAGTGAGTGTTGAAGTAGCGAAATTACTATCTGGAGGGAATCATGTCCTTGCTCTATACGCCTATCTCATGGATGATAGACTGATTATCTTTTTTAACCAAACCCATTTCCTGGTGTGCCTCCTCCCATAAGCACGTCCTTGGCACGATTAGATAGTGTACAACTTTTATTAGACGGTTCACATCACATGGTACAGCAGCACCTATTGACGTCATATGATATACAATGATAACTATGTGACGATAAGAATGCTTAATATAAAGAAAAAATAACGTACTTTGACACACAGAGAGAGAGAGAGAGAGAGAGAGAGAGAGAGAGAGAGAGAGAGAGAGAGAGAGAGAGAGAGAGAGAGAGAGAGAGAGAGAGAGAGAGAGAAGAGAGAGAGAGAGAGAGAGAGAGAGAGAGAGAGAGAGAGAGAGAGAGAGAGAGAGAGAGAGAGAGAGAGAGAGAGAGAGAGACTTTTTATGATTTTCTTTTAGTTATATTTTATCTACTTATCTTGAATATCTCTTAATCTGTGCGGGAAAAAAGAATCTTTAAAAAAACAAAATATCATTGTTATCTGTATTAGTATTAGCTGGTGTTGGTGTAATTCCTGTTATTGTTGTTATTCTTGTCATTGTTGGTGGTGGTAGTGATCGTGGCGGCCAATACTTGAAGCATAATAAAGTATTTATTCATAACCTGATCACATGTACGTACTATGTCTTGCATTTTTTGTTCGAACCTGCAATATGTCTTTGCCTACACATTTTCTTGCCAATTAATTAAACCAATTCCTGGAACACAGAACACTACCCGTATCATCAAGGACATAAATTAAGGGCTGATTTTTTCTTTTCAATTACTTAATTTCACAGTTCAATGATAGGACAAAGATGCTCTATTTCCTTGTTTTCACAAAGCCGTCATAAAATGGTTCTATTTTTCACTCTAAAAGCATTTGAACATGCAAGATGAAAGTAATTAGCATGTCCCTCCAACACGCGAGTACGTATGTCTACATGTTGCCGAGGCGTAGATGGTATACTCAGGGACTCATGTTGTTTGTTACCTTGTCGTCATATTCTTCCTTATCCTATAAATGCGTCAAAAAACTGCTCTGTCTGTGTTAAAACTTGTCCGCTAAATTCATCATATATCCTGATGCATTCATTAGTCAACTAGAACGGTAAGACCATAGTTAACGCTTATAAGTAATGTATATCGAGAAAAAAAAATCACTCAAAAGCATGTGGTGAAAATGTTGTTAAAAATGTGTTTAGCTATCTATTTATCTATCTATCTCACTATCTACCTAATTCTCTCTCTCTCTCTCTCTCTCTCTCTATATATATATATATATATATATATATATATATATATATATATATATATATATATATATATATATATATATATATATATATATGTATGTATATATATATATATATATATATATATATATATATATATATATATATATATATATGTATATATATATATATATATATATATATATATATATATATATATATATATATATATATATATATATATATATGTATATATATATATATATATATATATATATATATATATATATATATATATATATATATATGTATATATATATATATATATATATATATATATATATATATATATATATATATATATATATATATATATACACATAGGAGTACATAGGAGAGACGAGTGACAAGAGGCCTTGCGACCTATGGCGAGGTCACTCGTTTAACTACGCTACAAAACTAAGATACTATGGAGCAAGAGGTAGGGATAGAACAGATGAAGGCTTCTCCCCACCCACCACTCCCTCCAGCGTTACCTGGCAGGAAAAAGAACGAAGAAAACCACCTCGTTTGTTGAAAGACAAACGAGGAAATTTTATATAGGAAAGATGGAAAAATAGAAAGGCTTATCTAAATCAATCTAACACTACCGCGGGACAAAATTTAAAAGCGAATTCCTTATAATACTTGTCTAATCGATTTTTAAAAGGTGACAATCGTGTTAGCCTGAACTATAGATGCTGGTAGTTTATTCCCAAAAGTCAATTACCCGTATATTAAAAAAGTTTTTTTCGCAAATCGGTATTAAAGGTTGTCCTTTAATCTTTAAGCCATTATTTCGCGTTATCAGTTGTGATGAGAGCTCGAAGAAATGTTCAAGGTTTGTGATCTATATTCTTTAGTATCTTGAAGGTTTCATCAGATCACCTCTGATTCGACGGTCTTTTAAGGAAAACATATCTAATCTTTTTCAGACGCTCTTCATAAACAAGTCACGAAAGCCTGGAACTAGTTTAGTTGCTCGTCTTTGCACGCTCTCTAGTTTATTTTCATCTTTTAGACTGCATATTCTAAGTGGGGTCTCACTAACGAAGTATAAAGACGCGTTATGACTTCCGGATTCTTACATTGAAAATTACGTGCAATAAATCTAAGAATAATGTTAGCTTTTCGAC
>JAXIVD010002963.1:20000-22500 GCA_036785275.1 Cancer borealis
ACACACACACACACACACACACACACACACACACACACACACACACACACACACACACACACACACACACACACACACACACACACACACACACACACACACACACACATACACACACACACACACACACACACACACACACACACACACAACACACACACACACACACACACACACACACACACACACACACACACACACACACACACACATGGCTTTGATCTTTCCTTTTTTCCTAAGCAGCAGCAACGGGACATGTAAGGCTGTGTTTTTGTTTAACTGCACAAACGTGGTTCCTCATAACACGTGTTGATGCGTTGAGAAAGATTACTATGCCAGTTGACTCATTGATTAACACTAACCACCCCTACCACACCCGAATACAGTATGTCCTTGTACTTCTTCCTTCCCTCCTCCCTTTGTTCTTGCCTCGCGTTTTTTATCTCATCTAGCAAGTCTTACCTCTGACTTCTCTCTCTGACATTTCTCTCTCTATTTTCCCCACTGAGTTTTTTTTTCCTTCCTTGTCACTCCTATTTTAACCCCTTTCTTCTCTCCCTTTCTCTTTCTTTTCTCTTTCACACTCATATTTCCCTTTTCTCCCCTACTACCGTTTCTTTTTCAGCTTTTGTTACTTTCCCTCCATTCCATCTTCATCTTCCCGCTCATCTGCCCTTCAGCCTTTACATATATTCCCGTCACTGAGAATCATTATCGCTAAGTCGAATGAGCTGAACCGGAAAGGCAGTACATATAATAATTTTTAACACACTTTCTGTTATCTCTTGGGCCGAGAACAACATGTATGATGTGATGTTGCTTATTGTGGACTTATTCCTAAAAAAGAATATGCAGATATATGAAATTTGTTCAAGGTCGCTAGAAAGAGAAGAGACCGTTCTGCGTCCCCGGTGCCTGAATGGGTGAAGTTATGAAAGGTTTCCTGCTCGTTTTACTCATACACGCTGATGCTATTGATGACAACTTACGAAACCTTTGCTGATGCTTTCAAAATCACAGTCTGTTCATAAAGAAACGTAATAAATTTCCCGAACTGCACTTTTAATATCAGGATCATTAGTCACAATTGATAGGTAACTGAGGGTCTCGCCTGAGAAAAATATTATTTGAAGATCTTATCGAACGGTAAAAATGTTTCTGAAAAGCGAAAGAAAAGAACAATATAAACTCTGCAAGATTATAAAAAAAAAACGTAGAAAGGTAAGATAAGCACATAGTAATATTTTATAGTGTCGCTTATAGGGAAGGATTGGAGGTTTACACTAGTGGTGAAGCCCAGAAAGTGTGCTGAGTTGGTGAGCAGGGAAGCGAGGCACCAGGCGAGGGGTGCAAACTCACGATGATGATCCAGAGTAAGAGAGAGAAAGAGAGAGAGAGAGAGAGAGAGAGAGAGAGAGAGAGAGAGAGAGAGAGAGAGAGAGAGAGAGAGAGAGAGAGAGAGAGAGAGAGAGAGAGAGGAGAGAGAGAGAGAGAGAGAGAGAGAGAGAGAGAGAGCAATACATTCATATAAGTGATATTGGTGTTTCAGTAATTAATGGTCACATGTGATCAGAAGTTTAAGAATACTAATTCATTTTCAGTCATTGAAAAAGTCTTTCATCGAAAGAACAACATGCAAGTAATGAAAGACATTTTTGTTTATATTTATCGTGATTTTTCGAGGGCAACTTGCATCATCATGGCAGTGGCATTGAAATAATGCAATTTCAAATAGCAATCAACATTAATTTTTGCATCAAAATTAATGTTGTACTGTTTACATTTGTTTATATTAGTATTTCAATCACATCAATGGCAGACAAAAATACTGAAAGTATGGCTTTGTTATGATAAACGAAGTACTCAGTAGAATCTTTTATATCTACTAAATATGTTTTTTCTCTTAGTTTGATGTAAATTGTGGTCGTAACACATTTCTAGTCAAGCAGGAAAGACTGCTAAAGATGCTTATTATAGATGAAGAGTCGGCATACTATACTCGAAAGAATTATACATCAGAGATAAAGACGTTTATACAGGTGTGAGTGTTTCGTCAGCAAACTCCTGCCAGCTGGAGCTAATTTTGCCCCACCACCTGTTCCATGGCCGACAGCCCATGTGCACCATATTTCCTCACCAGCCACATCTATGAAAAATAATATGTTCCATCGTCTCCATGATTACACGCCTAGTGTCTTAAACCTTATGTTTTTTTTTTTTTCTCTCTCTCTCTTTCTTATGTATATACTGTTCACACACACACACACACACACACACACACACACACACACACACACACATACACACACACACACACACACACACACACACACACACACACACACACACACACACACACACACACACACACACACACACACACACACACACACACACACACACACACACACACACACACACACACACACACACACACACACACACACACACACACACACACACACACACACACACCAAGGGGCCTGTGCTTTCCACTTTT
>JAXIVD010002963.1:27500-30000 GCA_036785275.1 Cancer borealis
TAAAGGATCAGACTTGCTTCAGTCAGTGTCATCTTTGCATGGTGCCACATAACCTTCCTCTCACTAATCATGAAGCATCAGGCCTCTGGTTTCTTCTCCTTAAAGATGTTGTTTTTCTCTACGTTAAAAAGGGGGAAAATAGTTGCTCCATAGCTCATTGTTTTCAAGGAGGCTTCAACTACATAATATTTCCGTTCGCCTTAAAAGTACAGACGACAGCAGTTAATGTACGTGCCGGGGTTGGCGAGCGCATGAATATAATTATGTAGTTACTCCTCGATGGTGGTAATGGTGACCAGATTTCAACATAGTGATTAAGAGGCACGTTCCTTTTGAGATAAAAGAGACTGACAAGTACGACTAATTCAAATAAATCATCATCAACAACAACAACTACTACAGTAAAGATGCTGACGACCCGTACAGTTGTGCCGCCATAGTAATTGGAGGCGATCCCATGAGTATGACGTAACTAGCGCATACTCCGGCCGACAAATTGCTTTCTGCCTTCATTAACTGCAATTGTGGTGAAGATCATGTCCTCATCTTGCTCAAAGATTGTTTGTAACCATATAGTCGCTGCTGGAGTCCCTGTCTGTCATACTTATTCCCTCGTACCATTCAGAATATTTTATAGCGTCTATTTTGTCATTCATTTACCTGTCCACATCCTTGAGGATATCAAAAGTCCTCATAATAATTACACAAACAAATCACTTATTTTACAGCAAAACTTTTAAAAAAATTAAATGTCCTTGTCTAGTATTGTAGATATTTCTGACTCCCTGACTGGCGTTGGTGACTAAGGCATACTAATCATGGCTTACCGCTAAAGTGCACCACAAATCTTGACTTACATGAGTTCATTGAAATGCAGCTCATATCAACTTATTATTACGTAATCCTGTTTACAGTAAGATATTCTACTTTAGATGGAACGTTGGTGGATTAGACTCGCTACTGATTATTTTGTGATATACCATCATACTCTGATAAGTCTAAGTGAGCTGTAAATCAAGCTGACTTTAATCATGCAAAGGACACGAAGCCTCAAATTATTCCTGCCTGACTACAGAATGTCAGACACTTGTCTTCAACGTGTAGTCTTCATTGTCTTTGCTAACATAAAGTGCTCACACACCGATTGTTTTAATTCGAGGCTCATCATGACTGTCCCTTTATCGAAGAGTACAAAAACTGCAGGGACAAACTTACTATTTATAACGAATAATCGTATAAAATTCAACTATTATCAATTGCCCGAGATTGCATGATATGTAGTGCCATCAACAAAGATGGTATTAAAAAAAAAGTCAAGAAAAACCCCCAAGTCAGACAGCTAAGGACATACCATACAGTACCTTTGCTCTGGTTACAAGAGGGCGTTATGTCTCTCACTAAAGATGCTGCCGTAAGTCAGGATATAACTTTTCTCTATCCTCTCTTCCCTCACGTCAGTTGGCTGCGTCCAGTCCTCGCCGCATGTGTTGCTCTATCACGGTACATGTCAGGCGATAGGTGTTGTGGATCAGCATCACTGTATGTTTTCCAAGGCAAGTGAAACGAGATTCTGCTGTTCCACTGCTTAGAAAGTGATACCAACGTTGTGGGTTAGGCTGTATGGGTTAGAGTTGTACAGTACTCTATCGGCGCTACATAATGGACAAAGTTAACGTGCAGTGCTCCTCTCCCTCTTTATCAGGGTAAAGTTTAGCATCAGACTACAGTCACTCAGCCAGCCACACACCACATACGCATCACAGCCGCAGCGCCACAACGCAGTGAAGCATTATATAAAATAACTGAATAATAAATCATGAACTGTCTGATGGAGCCACGATTAGGGATAACAGAACACATTCCATATACCAGCAAGATAAGAAAAAAGGAGCAAATAATAATAGTAATAATAATAGTAGTAATTATTTTATTAATGATATTGTTAATAATGATGATAACATTTATAATAAAAATTGAAAATAACAATAATAATAATAATAATAATGATATATAATAATAATAATAATAATAATAATAATAATAATAATAATAATAATAATAATAATAATAATAATAATAATAATAATGATAATTAAAGTATTAATAATACTAATAATCATAATAATTATACAGAGAACTTAATCAAAATGACAAAACAAAATATTTCTACTACACACGAGGCTGAGGTGGGTGGTTATGTTGAGGGTGGGATGGGGGTGAGGGGCCGGAACCTCTATTTTTAGTACATGGTCTTATTGCCATCCACCTCCCCTCCACGGGTATCTACCCCTCCCAAGGACAGTCTACGAAACACTCGATGCTAACCTATAAATAGATAGCATGTAACTAATAGTATGCATTAAAATGTTTAACCTAGAAGTCATTTATAGTGACTACAAAGGCAAAGCTGCACCGACAGTACATACCACAACTGGACAGCGTCTCTACATACAGTGCAACATGTATCCTATGTAACCGAAAAAAATATATATAACGTTAG
>JAXIVD010002963.1:32500-42500 GCA_036785275.1 Cancer borealis
TCAGCAATGTTAATGTTAGTACTGATAATGATAATCGTTATGTACTTGACCAATAAAACCGCCTCCATGATAATGTAACAAGCTCAAATCATACACTTCCAAATCTTGAAATAAATACCTACTAAACGCAACCAACAATATGATAAATAAAAACCATGATACAGATCATATTTATCTCAAAATTCTTAAAGAAACAAAAAACAAAAAAAAAGTTATCACTCTTTCATCTCTATTTAGTAAATTCCTACAAAAATGTTTAGTCTCAGTCGATTGGAAGTGAGCGAGTGTCACCCCAATATTTCAGAAAGGCAACAGAAATATGCCCGGGAATTACAGATCCATTAGATTGACATCCGTAGTTGGCAAAATGTTCGAAAGCTTAATAAGAGACAAAATATTTCGTGACCACAAACACGTAATGTATTGTTGAAATCATCACATTTATTCAATTATTTACTAGTAGTTGTCTAAAGCCTATTACTGGTTACTCTAGGTCCGCGGAAAATTAGCTATAAGGGACACGTCAGCCAATCCATCTTCTGGCATCTCTCATATACTTCAAGTGTTCACGTGCTGCCCTCTTCTTCTTTTTAATAATCTTGGATTGCGAAGAAGTATGTAGAATAATTAAAAAGCATATAACGCAAGACAAGACAGCGGTGCAGTCGAACTTGACCTTACTCGCCTCGTGCAGGAAGCCAACTGACTCATGGATTCGTATCTTCCCAACTAGAGACATGGAACAAGATTACAGGTACCATCATAATTATGTGTCCCGCGTTAAATGGAATCCCTGGCTTCCCATGAGAAAGCAAACATTATCCGGCTGCCATGCCCTCTTCTGGATTACACCGCTGCACCTTTAAATGGACTTTAAACGTGTCAGGGGTGACGCCGCTTACAGAAACAAATACTGGCGATGATTTTAGATAGATTCTGAGTATGTTATTTCGCATGGTAAGCGTTTCTTTAATGAGCTTACGATTGTTGACGCAAATATACTGTTTTCAATTGATGATTTTGTCATGGACGAGAAGTAACGGAATAAAACTAAGATATAGATAAATACAATTTGACTTCACAACATTTTTCTTTATCAATGACATCACTAGGGAGTGGAATATGCTTCCACTTTCTGTGATGCAGTATACCATAATACATTCCTTTAACACAAACTCGACTACCATCTCCTACAACAAGGTGTCCGATAAAGGCTACACGACCCCTTGTAACTACTGGCTCACTTCTGACTTCTGACTTTGTTTACTTTTGATTATGTTTGCATTATATAACGTTTACTCTAAGTTAAACCCTAGTTTGGACCCTAGAGCCTGTGTGGTCTGATTATCTATGTAATTTTATGTAATTATATATATATTATATATATATATATATATATATATATATATATATATATATACATATATATATATATATATATATATATATATATATATATATATTTATATATATATATATATATATATATATATATATATATATATATATACACTTTTTTTTTTTTCTCTCTCTCTCTCTCTCTCTCTCTCTCTCTCTCTCTCTCTCTCTCTCTCTCTCTCACACACACACACACACACACACACACACACACACACACACCTGCTCCTGTGGTTCGGCGGTTATTGACTTCGCCTGTCAACCGCAAGGCATTGGTTCGAACCCTGCTGAGATAGCTAAGTATTCTTAACTGACAGAGAGCGGTTACTGAGGAAGGGAATGTGAGTGTGTTAGGTGTAAGGGGTCTCAGCTTTACCCATAGATCCGTCTATATGAGCTTTTGCGATGAAGATAACGACTGATGATTACGAGTCCAGCGCGTGATCTTCCAGCTCCCTCCCCTCCCACACACATACACACAAATTTCTCTCTCTCTCTCTCTCTCTCTCTCTATATATATATATATATATATATATATATATATATATATATATATATATATATATATATATATATTTCTTTATGTATTTCTTCATTTCTTTCTATTCTCACACGCACACACACGCCTGAGTTGCGCCGTCGTCACCCTTCCCCCACCTACTAAGGCGCAGGCCCGGGCCACAATGTATCGAACCAAAGATATCTTGAATATATATCTATCTATGATATTATTACTCAAATGTTGTATTTTTTCATTCTGATAATTTGTGACACTGTTTTTTCAATCATATCTGTATGAGAAGATAGCACATATGAGCATGCAACAATACATGTATGTGTGTGATGAGTGAACACTTGTGAAGCCAAGTCGTCTTGAGCACACAACCGAACGTCGCCACAGCAGGAGCAGACCTAGGTGGACGCGGGGACTGTTTATTTATTTTCCACATTCGTCGTAAAAGCCTGTCAATATGGTAAGTTGGTTGTTATGTGATTGTTAACAATTTGAGCTTCTAAGTGCAAAGAGGATCCCTTTGGCAAGGGTAAATATAGGCTAGATGCCCTGGAACGGAGTGTGGTGGTGGTGGTGGGGGCGGCAGGTGTACTTAGAAATCAATGATTTTGACATCACTTCATTCCTTACTTTTATTCTTTTATTTCGATGCACCACACCTTATAGTGTTAATATTGAAAGAGAGAATCTTCCAAATTTACAATGATTTCGGCGTCATAGGTGTAATTCTAGTTGTTTTAGGCTAGAATATGAGGTATGAAAATGGAAAACTTATAAATAAAAATATTTTTCTTCTCTGTGTACTTGTATAGAAATCACGTGATGGTATAGTAGTAGCTGCAAGTACATTATTTGATTCAAACTTATCATATCTCACTAGCTATTGCAAGATTAAACATAATTGACATGACCACATGTGGTGGTCTGCTTTCATTGACTTGTCAATACTATTAGTAAATATTTTGGAGGAAAACTGTATGTGCAGTACTTATGAATAACAGATATAGGGTTTTAGAGAAGAAATTATGTGTACTCTTCTGCAAGTAGATGAAGAAATGTGATGCTATATTTATTTTTAGTGCTTTGGCACTGGATCATAAGTTTTAGAGGTAAAGGTCTAGAACAACTCCATTAGGGAGTCAGCGTGCTTCTAAGGTTACATGCTTCACCAAACAGTCGCACACTCATTTCAACTTCATTTAATTGGTTTCTATATAACTTTCTTTTGGAATAAAAATAATCAGGGCATCCATTAGACACCTTATTCAATGTTTTAGAATTTTTACCTAAATAGGTGCCCTAGATAGGTAAGAAAACCTTATTCAATGTTTTAGAAAGCAACCAGAAGGAACTACAATCAACATGAGCAAAGGATGGAGATGATATAGCCACCCACTGCTCAACATCTATACCTAGTTGTTTTTAACCATTTTGAGTTACTTTTTATTATTAAGAAATAATTAAATACTTACCCATCGCCTATTCAAATAAGTGTAGATTTTAGTAATGGTGAAGGCTTATCAACTCAATAGTACTGAAAGGAAATATAGTGTGGTTGTGTAATGTATAGTTATTAAACTGATTATATTAGCATGACTTTAATGCATGCCTTTTTTAGTCACTTTGCAGACACTTTAATAACTTATATTGCTTCATGTCCATTTCTTTCCAGTTTTGGGCTTAAATATCTTTTGATATTGTAGTGTTTTTCATCCTTTTTCTCCAGTTTGAAGTTGCAGAATACTGATCTCTGATGTCTTTTAATGCCAGATAACTTAATTTTATAGATACTTCGGTAAATTTGCAGTTTCAACCAATACACCACACGTAACTATAAACTGTCTCAGGCTCTAGATGACACTGTTAGGAGCATTTCTAGCCCTATATTACACTGTCGGAAACCTATACTAAAAGAGGGGCTTCGTCCCCCCTGGATCACCCCACTCTGACACTATTCTGACCTAACCTAACCTGTCATCCCCATCCATACTCTGAAATCTGAATTGACAACAATAAATTCAGAAAAACAATTAATTAAGCAATACTAAAAATAAATAAATAAATAAATATATCCCTAAACAAACTTAACCTAACACCCCCCCCCCCCATCCACGCTAGGACACTGTTCAAACACAACCAGAAATCTATCCTGATCATAGGGCTGGGTCCATCCTAATGTAACCTAACTGCTCCAACACTATTTTAACTGTCCCAATCTTATTATTAATTTCCGACAGTGTAATATGGGGCTAGAAATGATCCTAACAGTGTCATAGACCCTGAGATAGTTTAGAGTTATGTGCGGTGTATTGGTTGAAACTGCAATAATACCAATACTTCTAGAGTCAGCTATAATTTTTAAATTCATATATTCCTTTTGATAAATTTTTACAACTTTGCAACAATGCACCTGAATCTAAATGACACATTTTGCTTATAGATTTTGATGTATTTTGAGTGATTATGACAATAATTTTTGTCGGAAATCCAAATATTCTGAAATATCCTTATCACCGTATCAACTTGGTGACCTGTGGGAATGCGGGGTTCTTGGTTGGGGAAGGCGAAATAAAGTGATTTAAGCTAAAAATAAAATGCCAGAACCAATAACATAACATAACCATACCCTATTCACATATGCGCTATGCATTGATGGTCACAAACAAACACGCGAACACATGCTTCTTCCTCGGATAGAAGCTAGAAAAGAAAATTGTGTGTGGCTAGGGAAGAAAATGGCGTGTGCACCTGCCCCAACCTTCGATTTGTGCTCATAGAAACATTCAATATCTCTGAAATTATGGATTTGCGACAAATGTATTGAGTAAAACCTTCTCAGAATGAAAATTATAACATAATTAATTATTGTGAAGAATGCATTATTGTGAAGAAGTAAAATAATTCTTTTCTTCTGTTACTAGCATTTTAGTAATGCATTTGCACAACTTGAGTGATGCATAAAGTACATCATATAGTATAAATGAGTTTAAAAAAAACTAAGGATGGAACAGCTCAAGAGAGTTTACTGTTTCCTGTGTAACATATTAAATCTACACATACAGGGATCTTGCAAGTTTTTCATTGCAATTCACTAGAACTGCGCTGAACTCACCGGCCATGTCATCTGCATCCATTTTTCATGAAATTCATGTTATTATTTTCATTTATTGAAAAATAGTACTCCTGATACCGTGCTTACAAAAAAAATGCATCTCATCAACTCAATATATTTTTATTATGTTGTGGAATTGAGCATGATAATATTGAAAGCTGTGAGCAATGAAAGTGTGTATGAAAGATGTGGTATGAAAACATGTGTAAATGGAGTGTAGTGCAGTGTAGTGGAATGGGTGAAAAGAAATACTTTGAGGTGGTTTGGTCGTATGGAGAGAAGGAAGAGTGAAGAATTATATGTGAGTGAAACTGAGTGTCCTAAAAGAAAATGAAGGCCAGTTGTAAGATGGATGGATAGACTAAAGGAGTACATTCATGCATGTGTTGCTGATAGAAAGGAAGAGATTGAACAAACAAGGAGTGAGTGTATGGATAGGGAGAGGTGGAGGCTCTTCTGTCGTGACCATCCTTTTGTGGTGGGAACATGACATCAGAGACTACATGATAGAATAGTAAACTCAAGTCAGACATTGTCTGTGAGGCATTATCTTTGTTGCAAACTGCTATATTTGTTCAACAAAGGTGGGATGTATAGGAAGTAGTGGAGATAGGTTTCACCTAAAGCATCATGTAGAGTTCGTCCATTTGGTAAGATATGAACTGAGTTCCAAAGTGTTAACTCAGGAGAAGACTGCCAGTAGCGCTTCCACGACGGAGATGGAGTCACTGTCCTTTAGTGGTATAGCTTTGGAAGTCTGGGAGCAAAATTAATAAGAGTTAATACATACCTGTGTCTGTCAGATGAGACTGGGAATAGTGGCCCAAACAAGTTAATGATAACACAAGTAAAAGGTTCTGTGGCGATGGGCACAGGTTTCAGCAGGACTGGTTGTACTTGTCCTTTGGCTGAGAAACGTTGGTACTTGTCACAAGAATGGCAGAAAATTTGAATGTCAGTACCAATGCTGGAACAGAAGAATTGCTCTGCTATTTTCAGCTCATTCTTCTTATGGAAAAAGTGGTCAGGCAGGGAACTCTCACGGACAACTGTAAGAATAGTCGAACGATTATCAAGGGGAACAACCAAGGTTACTTTTCCTGCCTTCTCCAGGCATTTGGATGTAATACACTTCCAGTAGAAGAGGTCATCAATTATGACGAATTGGAAGATTCCTCACCTGGTCAATTTTTCCTGCAGCCAACTCAGCCCTGGCACCAGAGAGGGTGTCACAGGGGACATGAAGACAACTGAAGGTACCAGGTGTCGTGGAGAGATGTTGCAGAGCCTGAAGAGCTAAGTGGTGGAAGCGCTTCATCTTGCCAGCCCTGGTCTGGACTGCACAAACTTGAGATGGAGCTTAAAGCATCACAGGAAAGACATCAGAACTGGAGACAGTGTTGGTAGTTTCCATATGTAGAGTGGCGCTGGTGGTTGGCAAGGCCGAGGCATTACCTATTGGGCAACTAGTGGCATAGTTCACTACTCTGGCAGGTGATCATGCAAGAGTATTAGGTAGGTGCTTTTATTTAGGTTCTCATTTCTTGGCACCACAACTGAGTTGCCCTGACCATGGTAACTAAAAGCACCCCAAACCATAACAGGGAATTTTTCTGTTTTCCTTGTGTAGTGAGGATCCAGTGGGTCACTCACTGTGTCGATACACATTACCACCTCTGTTTCCAGCCACAGAAAATATAGTTTCATCATTCTATAGGACTTGTCTCCACTTGGTTTCATCCTACACACTATTTTCAGCAAAGAGCAATCCTATTTTTTACTTGCTGACAAGTTAAACGAGATTTGTGGTGAGGGCAGCGGCTGCAATAGCATAGCCTGTTGTGCAGGATATGCTGCAGGCATGAGCCAACAGTAGTGGGTTATATCCTTATATTTCTCCTGCTGAAATGCGTGAGTTAGCCTCCATTTGCTGCTAGTTAAGGTTTAGAGTCCGTCGAGTTATCATTTTTGGTCTCCCAGAACGTTTTCTATCTTCTGGTATTTCATTCGTACAACCATCCTTAAATCGCTTTATCCAATTTTGAGTTTGTTCTGCAAATCCAATGATCTTTGAGTTATCATTAACTGACTGTCCTGAATTGTAGAGTGATGCAATGCTTGCCAGCTGCTCTTTTGTAGAGTGCTTGGAATTCTCCATATCTTATGTAGAGGAGAATAATTACAGAGAATGAACTGTGTCGAGGAGACAACACTCGCAAGAATTTTGAAAAAACGCCAGGCTGGATTTACTAACGTCATCCCTCAAAGCGGTTACAGAGCAAAGCAGTGCACTAATACTGGCAGATGAACAATGTCATCATCAGCCCGTCTGCCTTGAGGGAGACACAGCACACAGACTGTGTCAGTTAGTAGCACCATGCCCTGGACTGTGCCACGGACCAACTTATGAGTAAAGCTTTTAACTCATCCCTCAGCCATCAGAATTGTAAAGGAGCAGTTATATTTATTGTGCAGCTATCATTTAATTGAAAACTAACTAACTTAATAATCCATGTCCAATTGATCAATTATTACATTACATTGTGTGTGCTGATCACATCATCTAAGGTCCCAGTCATTGATTCACCAGATATTGAGTGATGCATTACGGAACTTAACGTTCACCAGATACTATATAAATGTTTCCTGTGGCTTTGCCTTTTGCCTTTTTGGAAATTTCTGGGCATTCTGGAAGCATACTTTCCCCTCAATCACCACTCACAGTCCCAACAGGTAAAGCATAAGCCATTACCCACAGTAAACCTTACAATCACTGACTATAGGGCCAAAGATATATCACATTACCACAAAAGTCTGTTCAGCCACTGCATGTAGGAACGCAGGAAACAGTGAATGAATGAGGAAAATAGTGGGAAATAGTGCAAGGGAGGACTAGCTATGTCATTGATGAGGAAAACTGGCAGAAAACAAGCACTGCGCACTGGCTCTTCCCGCAAAATATCAGCTATTCTACAGAATAAAAATATTATTATAGAAAGTTGGTATATCTTATTTACCTTTACTGCTTAAAACATTATTTTGGAAGTAGTTATTGGCGAGATTCTACTGTACTCACCAATGAAGATGTATAGGGAAGTAGGTTTAACATATTTGAAATATTTTTCTGCTGATTTTCCATATTTCTTGTATTAGTTTACCCTATCCATGCATGGGCTGATTCATGCCATTGTATTGAGAGTGCCAATATTCTCAATGGTAGATAAACAAGATTTTACTGCACCATGTGCCTCCAGTGTCCTTACGGCTGAATTATACTCTAATCACTACTTTAACCATTTCCCTATTACTAACCGTTCTTTCCTTCTCCATAGCTTGCCTTGCTGTCATTTCTTTGCTCTACTGTTTGCCTTTTAACTTAAGAGCACCATATGACCTCTGAACCTCTAATGTCTGATGCTCACTTTATTTGCATTAACTCGCTCACTCATTTAATGAATATAATGCTGCTGTCTGAATATACATTTGCCTAAAGTTACAAATGAGGATAAGATATCGGGAAGATATATGGAAGTGAAGATAACATGTCTGGGCATTGTTTAGTGGTAAGAAAAAAAATCTCCTTTGTAGTAACGTACATAAAAGCGAATGTGAGGGTGCAGTTGGGTAGTGACTCTCAATCTTGGAATGGTAGTGGGCTGTAAGGAAGGTATGGAGGAGGTTTATGAGACTAAATATTATCATAATGTGCTATTTTGATGTAAATATATACAATGTACGTATTGCAAATCATATATATTACATCATCAATGAATGCCTGAAAACAATCGACTTCCCCAGCATTGTCATCACAAGGCCAGTCATCTGTCACTCCTGGTCTGCAATTATCAAAATTATAAATGTCTGGCTCAAAATCATGCCCGTCAGTCCACACAAAGGGAGCGAGTGTTGCCTGTGTGCCTGTAAAAAAAATACAATTTATTTGATCCCTAAAAATGTATCCTTGTTATTCAGTGTTGGTTGAACAATGAGGAGAAACGTTTGTTATACTATGCAGCACACATGGGATTTTTAATGGTCTAAAGCAGTAATTCTCAAACTGTTCTGCACCATACTAGTGTGTGACAGTTATCTCCTAAGTGGTCCTCAAAATTTTGCAGATACAGATGTGTGTAATTGATCTAATGTAGACCTTCATATTTTCTAATGCTGGGTGACTGATTATGAACACTGTGCCATTCTTTTACCTTATCTTTTTTTCCCTATTTCTTTTTCTAAGTGATGCTGTAAGTAGAATTTAGTACAGTATCGTAGTATTATTATTAAGGAATGTTTATAAAAGTAACCAATCTATTATTTTACAGGGTAACGAGGCCTCACTGCCAATGGAGATGTGCTCCAACTGTAAGTACCTGTTAGAGCCAATGCTGCTTGTCTCAGTGTTGTGCTCAGGCTCTTCTAATTTTTGATCACATAGATTGTGGCTCAGAATAACAATGAAATTAATATCCATATAATTTGCCATAGGGAAGTTTTTAATTGAAGTAACAGTTGAAAAGAGGAACCATTAAGTACTTCCATCATTGATTCTCCAATTACTATTTTCCTATCAGTAGGGAGACTTGCTAGAGTATGCATATGATGCTTCATGAGATGTTTTCTAATGATACTAACACTAATGTCAGTTACATGCAACCTCCACTTATTTCAATCAAAGCCACAATTTCTGGGTGATCAGAAGAAAAGTTTTGGAAAAGCTTCACTATTTAAATTGTTTATTTCTTTATTGATAAGAAAATATTTGAATTTCTTGAAATTTTTTGAATAATTGATATATATATATATATATGAATGAGCTAAAGTAATATTCATGAAAATGAGGGACCTAAATTGGAATACATTACTTGTATTGCCAATTATTTTTCTTTGTATTATGCCACCATATATAGAAATTTTCAGGTTTATAATAAAATTTTTATGCTACCATGGATGCATTAATAGGGACAGATCAATGTACG
>JAXIVD010002964.1:0-7500 GCA_036785275.1 Cancer borealis
GGGGGAACGGTTTACAAAATACAGAGGTGAGAAGGAAATTAAGTTAAGATGGTTTGGTCATGTAAGATAACTAAGATGAGAAACCGATTAAAGAGTACGTGGATAAAACATGTGGAAAGATGATCAATGGGGAAGCAGAGAATGAGATGGAGAGATGGACTTATGAAGAAGTAGCGAAGAAATGGAGAGACAGAAGATGCAATGGACAGGAGGAACTGGAGAAGATTTTTGCATAGCACCAATCCTTGACACTGAAGAAGTTGGTAAGTTAGACAAACGGACAGACAGTTTGAAGGTTTATTAGCCATTATAACGGCACTTTCATGTTGGTCTTCTTTCACAGATTTTTCTTCTTCTGATTCTTTTCGTTCATCTTTAGGTGGTAACTTGGTAAGTTTGTTGAAGATTTCGGCGAATATTCTACTTATCGTACTTTTTTTTCTAACATTCAAACAATTCAGTTAATTAGAACTTCATTTTATATATATAAATAAACTTACGTCATTTCTTATGATAAAAATAAAGCACTCGAAAATAGAAGCTGAATTATGAAATGATTGAAAAATTTGAAATGGCCTTATGTGACCGTGTGACGTCTTGTGCCTTGTGCGTGTGTGTGCGTGCCGCGTGGGTGTCTCGGGATATTATTAAGGATATATGTTGTTTTTAAACTGCAATATAGTGCAGTGTGTTATGTCTCGATGCATAACTCATCGCAGAGCTCATGTGCAGCTCACAAGCACCTAACGAGAAATGAGGTGAAGAGACCCAGCTTACTCCCATGAGGAACACTGCAGACGGTGAACAAGGTACATTTTATGGTTTTGTTCTTAATATAGTTATGCCCTTCCTCTCTATTTAATAAAAGGCATTGTAAAGCTTCTACAGCTTCCTAATATTCATGCAGTGGTTAGTTAGTTTAAGTCAGTGTAACGTTGGTTTAATGTGTAAAACGAAAGAAAATTGTAAAGTATAATGGCGGTTTTTATATCAATCTTGAGACTCGTAAAGTTTGGGTATTTCTGCATAACCACTGCTCGGACGATATTAATATAAATATGAAGTCATCCATACTATATATAGTGTACTTAACACATCTGTAAAGGTTTCAGGCGGTGCTCACCATTATTTACCTGTAAAGTATCTTTCAAGTTATGTTAAGTTGATTATGTTATGTTAGGTTATGGTTAGGTTATGTTAGTTAAAAATGCAGAATAAGGCCTTCTGCAATCTCTTTCTTTCTCCTTCCCTACATACTATACATAGTGTACTCAACACATCTGTGAAGGTTTCAGGCGGGGGGCACCATTATTTACCTCGCAAAACGTCTTTGAAGTTATGTTAGGTTAGGTTATGTTAGGTTGGCTAGGTTATGTTAAGTTATAGTTAGGTTAAGGTAGTTAGGTTAGGTTATGGTTAGGTTAAGTTAGCTTAGGTACGGTTCAGTTAGATTCGGTTATATAAAATGTTTACATTTTATTACCCAAAACTTAGAATTCAAACGCTTAGATTTTTTTTTTTATGGATTTGGGTAATAAAATGTAAAAATCTTATATAATCGAACGTAGCTGAACCTAACCTAACCCTAACCTAACCATAACGTAACCCAAACCTAACCTAACAACCTTAACCTAACTATAACTTAATATAACCTAACCAACCTAACATAACATAACATAACTTCAAAGACGTTTTGCGAGATAAATAATGGTGCCCCCCGCCTGGAATCTTCACAGATGTGTTGAGTACACTATGTATAGTATGTAGGGAAGGAGAGAAAAAAGAAAGGGCAGAAGGCCTTATTCTGCACTCTTACCGGTTTGGTTCAGTTATATAAGCTTTTTTATATTTTATTACCCAAAAGCTAGGCATTTCACCTTAGATTTTTCTCCAGATTGCCATATTATGGCCTATATTTGAGTATAATAACGAGCACGCCTGCAACCTTCGCAGATGTCATGAGTACACTATGTATAGTATGTACCACTTCACGTTTATATAGATATCGTCTGAGCAGTAGTTATGCAGATTTACCAAAGTTTGTATCAAGTGTACGTGTATTACCTTCGGGAGACGTGTATTGTAGTGTTTAAGTTAGGTTAGGTTAGGTTATTTGTGACACTGTTACTTATCGAACCACTGAATTTTTATTATTATTATGAATACATACTTATTTTATTTTTTTGAAGGCTTTTTTTCTCTAACCTCAGTTTATTTTGTCTTTTTATTTTGGTCGAGTTCTTTTGGTAGACTGCTTTTTATTTTTTTATTTATTTATTTATTTATTTTTTTTATAATATTGTTTAATTTTTGTTAATCAAGTTCTCTGGTATCCAAGTTTTTTAGTAAACGTTTTTTGTGTTTAAGTTTTTCTTTTTTTGGGATGGGGATGAGATTCGTAGGCTATTTTTGGTAGTTTATTTGTTTTTTGGTTGGCTAAGCTATTATTTTACATACTATGGCTAGTTTTTGGTATCCATTCTTTTTATTTGGTAGTTGAGGAATAAACAGTGACATCAGTAAATTAATAAATTTGCCGATGACACAAACATAGGAAAACCGGTAAAGAATATAAATTATGCCAGGATGCTGCAGGATGACTTAAATAGGCTGTACGAGTGATCAGAGAAATGGCAGATGCAGTTTAATAAAAAGTGTAGCATTATGAGCGTAGGTAAAGGTAATAGGCCTGTAGACTATACATTAAATGACAATACCTTAGGAAGGTCATATAGTGTGAGGGACTTAAGAGTTCAAATAAGCAGTGACTTGCGCCCCAGGGAACATTGTATTATAGCTAGAAATAGGGCCAACAAGATACTGGGATTTATTAGTAGGTGTGTGACAAATAGAAGTTCTGAGGTCATTCTGAGGTTGTATTTAGCGCTAGTTAGACCCCATCTAGATTATGCAGCTCAATTTTGGTCCCCTTATTATAGGAAGGATATAGGCTTCTTGGAGGCAGTCCAGAGAAGAATGACCAAGATGATTCAGGGGCTGAGAAATTTACCCTACAAAGATAGGTTAAAACGTCTTAATCTCCACTCCTTAGAGAAAAGAAGGGCAAGAGGGGTATATGATTGAAGTTTTCAAATGGGTAAAAGGAATTAATAAGGGAAACATTGATCAGGTTTTAGAATTTAGTAGTCAGGATAGGACACGTGGAAATGGGTACAAGCTAGAAAAACTTAGATTCAGGACAGACATAGGTAAATATTGGTTCATTAACAGAGTCGTGAACGATTGGAATAGGCTGGGTAGACACGTAGTAAGTGCTGAGTCAATAGGTAGCTTTAAAAGACGGTTGGATCAGAGTATGGATAGGGATGACAAGTGGGATGGCTAAATATTGGATTATTCCAAGGGTGGGAGACAAGGAACTGCCTCGTGTAGGTCATTAACTGGCCTCTTGCAGTCTCCTCATTTCTTATGTTCTTATGTTACTTGATTTTTTGGGGGTTCCTAGTAGTATTTTTGCAGTCAATTTTTTTGGGGGGTTGCCTAAAATGTTCTTTTTGGTTGTTTATGTTTTATGATAGGCTAGGTTTTTATTTTGGGGATAGTCTAAGTTTTCACCAAAAGTGTCAAAATGCAACATGCTCAATTTGCTGTATTTTAATGTTAAATTCGTAAATGTTAAAATGTTATATAATTTTCCAAACAACTAGCGTATTGTATAGACATCTTGACAGTTGTGGGTTGTGGAGAAAGAAACACAATGTATACTGAGGTTTTATTCCTGACCGGTTTCGCTAACAGCTTCTTCAGAGGAATTCCTCTGAAGAAGCTTTTAGCGAAACCGGTCAGGAATAAAACCTCAGTATACATTGTGTTTCTTTCTCCACAACCCACAACTAGCGTATTATTATTTAATTTATTTATTTGGTCATTCATTTATTTATTGATTTAAATTTTGTTGTTGTATCTTTTGCTTCTCGTGTCATTACTATGCTTATTTCCAGCGTATTTTCTGCAGTATTTGACACCAGGGGCATAGCTATCAACACTAACCCTCCTCCTCTCATATTATTTAATTTTTTATATACTTTCTCTTTTGTCAATACTAAGGATCTTTGGAATACTACTTAACATTCAATCCCATGGCACCTACTTCTCTGGCTGCTACCTTACTTAGGAGACTGCCTCGCCTCGCCTCTAACACTCCCGAGTGAATAGTGTTGGGAAATGAAGCTAAATATACCACTTGCTTCAATGCAAAATACCTAATGTTTTAGATAATTTTTATTATTGTTGGCAGGTCGCTAGTTGAGGGATAAATTTTATTAATGGTGGTAGTGTTCATGGTGATGTTAATGTGTGTATGCGTGTGCATTTACCTATACTTTCTCTGGGGAAAGCTGTTTCCTTTTTGCAATTTTTACTTGTGTCCTCTCAAATATCGAGCCTCTACTTTTCTTTTCATGCTTAGATATTTTCTATCTGTTTGCTCCAGGTTGTTCATCAATTTATATAATGTAATTAAGTTTTATTTATTTATCTCTCTCTCTCTCTCTCTCTCTCTCTCTCTCTCTCTCTCTCTCTCTCTCTCTCTCTCTCTCTCTCTCTCTCTCTCTCTCTCTCTCTTCTTCTTTTAGTGTTGTTAGTTGCATTTCTTTTAATTTTTCCTCATCTTATTTGCCATTATCTGTATTCTTACCATTTTCAACACAAGCTTTTTCTTGTGACGGGACCATATTACTTCTACATATGTTGTGTGTGTGTGTGTGTGTGTGTGTGTGTGTGTGTGTGTGTGTGTGTGTGTGTGAGCTGTGTGTGTGTGTGTGAGAGAGCTGTGTGTGTGTGAGAGAGAGCTGTGTGTGTGTGTGTGTGAGAGAGCTGTGTGTGTGTGTGTGTGTGTGTGTGTGTGTGTGTGTGTGTGTGTGTGTGTGTGTGTGTGTGTGTGTGTGTGTGTGTGTGCGTGTGTGTGTGTGTGTGTGTGTGTGTGTGTGTGTGTGTGTGTGTGTGTGTGTGTGTGTGTGTGTGTGTTTGTGTGTGAGAGAGTTATGTGTTTGTGTGTGTGTGTGTGTGAGAGAGTTATGTGTGTGTGTGTGTGTGTGTGTGTGTGTGTGTGTGTGTGTGCGTGTGTGCGTGCGCGCGCGTGTGTGTAGAACTTCACACCCAAGCTGCAATCATAAGCTGGAAACATGTAGAGTACCTATGTGATGGATTGAATTAATATACTAATGACAGATGAAATGGCAAATGTCACAGCGATTGTATTAGGTAAGACCATAACATTAATGAATTATGAAAACTGTTATGCAACACTCGACTGTAATGCTGCATCATGAGAACGATGTTATGTTTCAATGTGTAATATTTAGCATAGTAATGGATGATGTTTTCCTTAATGACATCTGTTCCTTGTTCTCTTGATAGTTACTTTGTACAGCATCACCATAATATGCATTGCAACTGTCACGCTTCTTCTTGTGGGAACTATTTGAAGAAAAAACTTTCCTTGGCATTTTATACTATCAGATGAAAATGCGTTAGACATTTTTATTATCAAGTTATATTTGTTTAGTGACAGCTAGGCAAAATATTGGTATACTTATAAACTAGTAAATCGTGGTATCTTGACACATGTAAGTGTTGCAATATAATAATGTGATATTCGTGACTTGCATCAAATACCATATACTGTAGTGTTGATTATTGAACCTTGACATAATTGAAGACTATTCAACCTTGCGCCGGGGACATACAACCATTGAAAGATAGTGAATTCATACTCGTGTATACGTTCATAAGAGAAGCTTTTATATAATATCTAATAGTTTCCTTTTCCTTTTTACTGAGATTCCACAACCAGACACATTGTTAAGTGTTTGGTGAGAAGTACGTACATAGCTACATTGTAGAATTTATATTAATAGGCTACCTCTTACCATGGTAAATTTTGTATAGTTTTGTTAAAGTTTGGCTCCATTGATGTTTAGTTACCTAGACACCTTTACTTATAATGTGGTGTTCTTTGCAGTGTAGGTGTGTGCTTATACTATATTAAGAAACTACCTAAAGGAAGTTTATTTACACATGACGACAAATACAGTACTTTTCACTACAAGCCAGACGTGCTTATGCGTATCCTTAGGGGTATCAGAGAGAGAGAGAGAGAGAGAGAGAGAGAGAGAGAGAGAGAGAGAGAGAGAGAGAGAGGAGAGAGAGAGAGAGAGAAAGAGATAATTGTAGTTACTCCCTACTATTTCTAACCCACAACTAACCATACCATAAATATAGTCTTGATAAGTACGGATATATTGACGTTATCAAGTATTTTTCATCAATCATCATACCAGTGGAAATGGGCTGGTAAGTATGTGGTCTGGATATGCGTTCTGAGATAAACAGAACAGCACTTTCCCCACTAATAATGTGTTGGGTTTATATGCTTCTATACGTGATTCATGTTATTATGTTATCATGACATGTATGAGGATTGACGCATTTGGATCTATTAAGTTGCAAAAATTAATATTAGATTAAGGAATACAATTTAACATTTTTTGTTTTTTGGCATTTTGGCCGTTAAATTTGGAACAACCTTTCTTTTTCTTGATTTTTTCCTTCCACCTTTCTTTAAACTGAATTTACTTTAAAAGGAACGGGAATTATACTTTTTTCCATTTTAATTAATTGATTAATTAATTAATTAAATTTTTTATAGCCTTGGTCAGTTTCCTATTCATGTTGAGTATAAACAAGACACAGTTGTTTCTGGAAACTTGGTACGTTCTATGGTTGAATAGATGGAGGGAGGGAGGGCTGCACAGACGACGAAGAGGAGAATGAGAGAAAGTTTTCGTCCTGAAGGTTCGTCTGCAGGGTTGTATTCAAATCCTTTAACAAGTGCCTCTCTCGGCCAGACTAGACGCGGGAGGAGAGTGATGCCTCGTAGATGGCGTGTAAGTATTTTATTTCCTGCACGTTACGCCACATCAAACTACATAACTGTAACCTGCACGCTGGTCATTGGTTTCATACCCGTGGGACGGTCGTGAAGCTGTTTTGTTCTTGCGATTGGAGAAGGAAATGTTGGAGTGCTTTTTTTAAGATGGAAGATGTGATAAAAACAAATAAGCTTCTCATTCTAGTGTGCATTGGTGTATTCAATGTTTCACTTTTCGAAGCCTCACACGGTGTTCAAGATCTCAAACAGTAATATGTATTTAGCTATTTCATTTGTGTCGTGTTCTCTTTAGTCTTGCCCACCAAATCTGCCATTGTAGTTCTAGGGACGCACATTATAAGTGTTCAGAAAGGCATGGTTGGTGAGGGGAGACCAAGGCATTCTGAAAACTTGAATCCCAAGCGCAGCGAGGCCTTACCGTCACTACACGTCACTACGTCACACTGGCAGGTCAGGTGACGGGAAGTATCCTGTTTTTCTTCCTTTACCACTTATTTTCTCTTTTATTCATGTGTGTATTCATAGGTGATTGTTTGTTTTTGTTTTAGAGTGTTTCAACCAAGCAAGACTCCATCCTTAGGCGCTCA